>WAAD01000082.1:160742-207700 GCA_013389945.1 Fregata magnificens | reverse complement strand
CCCTCCCGGCTGTCCCCTCCCCTTCTCCTCCCGTTGCCCCCTTCCCTCCCCTCCCGCTTTCCTCCCCTCTCCCATCCCAGCGCCTCCCAGCCCGGCCCCGACCTCTCCCCATCCCCGGCCCCCGGGAGCCGGCGGCGGAGCCCCCGAGGAGAGGGGCAGGGCTTTCCCTCTTCCCTCGGTTAGGGATTTATACCTACGGGATCTATACATTAAAATATACGTGCCGTAGCTAATACTGCGTAGCAGTCCTCCTGGCCTGGTTTTGCGCCCCATTTATGCACCCTGATCGGGTCTTGCGCCCCATTTCATAGAGCCATCTGCCCCTTCCTTGATTTAGCCGGGAGAGCCCTGCTTCCACCTTCGGCGTTAGCTGATTTGCTGCTGTATAACTGGGAACTGAGGAGGCAATACTGAGCGCTCAACTCCAGAGAAACTTCCACTCTTTCCTCTTGGATGCACGCTTTGGGAAGCAACTGAGAACATCAGATTCCTGCAAAACAGGCTATAATTTATGCTGTTGCGAGTAATCTAAATGACAGGCACAGAGAGAGATTTGACAATGTTTTGAGTCATATTGATGGTGGTTGTACTTCGTATTGCAGTACCTGCTTCTCAAGGCCCCTGTCAGGGATGGAGCAAGCCCCGTGAACACCAGGCACAGTGGGATCATATCACGAGAAGGAGACTTCATCCCAAATAAATGTTTCTCTCCTGTAATCATTTTGCAGTAGAGCAGCAGGTGTAACTCTTTCCCCTGAGACAACTTACAGAGTGATACAGAAATCGCGTGTACTGCACTTCATGCCCTTACGCAACGCGTCTGTTGGCTAGAACGAATACATCCAGTGAAATCTGGAGAAACTCGGGCTGCTGTGTGTTATCAGAGTTGCATGCAGAAGCACAAGCTCTCTGGAGCTAAAAGCTCTTGTTCCTAAGGGCTGGTAGAAGATCTCTAAGAGGGTCCAACAGGCCTCAGCATTGCATCCCAGCCGGTAGGTCCCGTGTTCTGGTTCAGAAGTGATTCAGGTCGGAGAGTGCTGCCCGGGTTGCTGAATCACCCATTACGCTTCCCGAAGCAGATGACTACTGAGATGTTTCTAAGCAGCTTCTCAGCCAAATACTGACTCACGTCGATCTTACTTTCCTCCTGAGATCCGCTGAGATCCCTCACAACGTGGGATTGCTGCTGACATTTATAGCCCACGTACTTGTGCTACCAAGGTCCCAGGATCAGCGGGGCAGCCATCTGAGAGGAAGCAGCTACTTTTTCATCACTGTGGCAATGTTTTTGTAGATTAATAAGACTTTTTTTTTTATAAAAAGGGGGTTCCAATAGAGATTTTATTTCAGTCAGACTGCCCCACCAGCGGATAGTCCCCAGGGAAATGGAATACGGTGGTGTCTGAAGCCATCAAAGAGGTCTAACACACATCCCACTTCCCATGAATTGTGTGTGTCCTAGGTGGGCATAGGGCATGGCCCAGGAAAAACTGCCAGACGTGCTTGAGTCTCCAAATGAAAACCTGAGCAACACAGTCAACATCTCACACTTGAATTACGTGAAGCAACTTTCTAGACCCAGAGCACTGAACAACAGAGCACTAGACAATGCTGGAACAGAACCTCGGGGGAGTCTTTTTATTTTGTTTCATTTTAACTTAAAAGTTGGAAGGGCTCTGACAGGATGCTGTCTCTTTGCACGTCTACTTTCACATCACTTGGATTTCAGTTCTAGCTGTACTTGCAGGAACTTCATCTTCCGACATATTTTTTTCCTAGCACAGTTTTCAAACCCTTGAAAAGCCACTGGCAAGAGAATAACGAAAGGCTTCTCTTTCTTTTCTGTTATTACTGTCACCACTAGAGAGAAATTAGACTGTAAATGTAAAGTTGGATCTTAAAGCATTATATCAAACCACGTTCATTTTCCTTGAGCCCTGGAGAGGTGCCTGCTTTGCAGATGTATTTTGCATCAACTTTCAAATTTCTGCTTTTGCTGGAACATGGAGCAAATTACTGCAGGAAAGTAATAATGCAAATACTGCTGTTTTCATATTTAAGTGGCTGGTGTCATTTTTGATCGGTTTATTAAATCACTTTTAAGTGATTTAATCAATCACTTAAATCAGGACAGCAATAAGACCTGATAATTTTTACTCTCAGATATTAAGGTTTGACAAGGTTCGAATGAATTTTAAAAATCCTTTGAAATAAAAACGTTTGCATGACTAACACAAACAAAATACATTTGTTAGCTCTAGCAAGTAAACAGTTTAATTTTGTTTTCATCAATTCCTAGTGGAACTGAGAACCATTTTTCAAAACTGCATTTTCTTTCCACAGCTAAAAGAATTTTTATTCCTTGGTGTGTTTTAATTTAATTTAAGAGACTAGGAGAAAACCAGAGGTTTTCATTGTTTTGTTAAAAGAGTCACCTGCAATCAGTCGCAGGTACCTTTGTATCAAAATCCAGTCTGATTAATTAAGAAAATTACTTCTCAGTAGCAAGCGTGCGGGGCACAATGTCCATGTAACTGCACCCTTCTGATTCACTCCCGAGCTAACGAGCAAACATCGAGGTACGAAACAGTTGTGCGAATGAGCCTGTGCTGCAGCTACTAAGTGCCACAACCTATGGCAATGAAATGTGTTTTTCTTTGCCTGTTGGCTGACATGAAACAGCAGCAGTTTTAATACAGCAATGGAACAATACAAGAATATTAATTTGATAATATTAATTTTGCACTGGGAATTGTATCAGGGAAGAAAGTGGACAGAAAGGGAAGTCTGCCCTCAAAACCACAGAAAATACCCAGAATCAGATGAATCCTTGGCCTGAGTCCATCTCCTCCAGCGGTGTAATCAGATGTGAACTAATCTGCCGGTGGACCGATCACTGTGGAGCAGGAAGAGGCTGATGGCAATGTGTGAGTGACGAATTGAAATCTGCGTAAATTGTGGCGGAGAAACTTTACGTCTTGTTTTCCTTCCTTTACTTCAGCACCTGAGGTGGTCTAGCCTAGCAGGAGTAAAATTAAGAATGCAATTTTTTGGGTCTTATTTAATTTGTCATGCTGTTACCCTCATGCCAGGAGATGATTAAGGCAGCAAAATGTGACCTCTCTCCCTTAATCATTAGCAAAAGCATGGTCTCCCAGAGATCCTGTTAGTGGAGCTTGGGCTGTATTTTAGCTGTTCTGATTTTGTGCTGCCTGATGCACACTATGCGGCGATGCTTTTCCGCCTAATGCTGTCAGTAATGTCTGCTCTGTATATGCTGGTTTCAAAATACGGTACTTCAAAAGTGGGAGTGGGAAGTAAAGGGACAGGACAGGCAGAGGATGAGCAAGGGAAGGGACTTTCGGGGATTTTACATTTATAATTTTTCTAAAATGGGTTTAAAATAATTTGGTTTTATACTTTTCCTCATAAAGTCCATATGGAATTGTGGTAGCACCCTTTATTAGTTTTCCCCTCAAAATTACTGGGACAAATTAATTCTTTTGTATCCCAGTGATGATTACTAGCTGTTTATTAGCTTTTATATTTGCTTTTGGTGTTAAGTGCAGAAGCAGCAATAGGAGGTTTAGGCAAAAGATGTCCTGCCTGTCTTCAGCTTTTTGGGTGGTACCTCCACTTGTTCTATTAGATGGTGTTTAGCAAGTACACCAGTTAAATCTGGTTTTAGGTCCCAGCTTTTCTCATAAACCTGGTCACTTGCCACTGGAAAGCAGAAAGAAAGTCAGTTTACCCACTTACCTAGGGACCCCTGTGGTTCAAGGGCATAACTGGGGGAAGAGAGGGGTTTGTATGTAAAACTTGTTCTTTCTAGCCAGGTATTTTGTGTAGCATCTGAGGAAAAAATAAAATTAGTTAACTGTGTTACACCCATTTGACATCATCACTCCAAGCTTGCAATATGCCTGGAAGAAAGGTTGCCTCCGAAGCTTTCACACTGTATATTTGAGTCAGCTTTCCTCCTGACAGCAGATATTCGCTTCAAGTAAACGATAAAGCATTCATCTTTACTGCTGTGAGTACTTGGGAAATATCATTTTCTTGGCTTGATTGCTCAAATATTTCTCTCAAACAATATTCAAATGCATACCGTACAATTTCCACATTGCTCTGCATTAATTATGCTTTTATTTCACCAAGGAAATGATAGCATTCATTTATCTCATACAGCCATTCAAACCAAGAAAGTTTTCAATTTAGTATTCACAGCTTCCTTAAAATGTATAGGTGATATTCAATGTTAGCTACAACTGAAAGTTTGGTAAGATGTCTCCAAGCAGCTCATAAATAGGAAGAAGTTAATTAACTCACTCTTCCACTGCATCTTTTTCATGTTTGAAGATGCTTCTTTCTTTTTCATGTTTCTTTCCCAACATTGGACACTTTTAAGATTCGGCTGGACAAGGTGCTGGGCCGTCTTGTCTAGACCCTGCTTTTGCCAAGAAAGGTCAGACCAGACGATCCTTGAGGTCCCTTCCAACCTGGTATTCTATGATTCTATGACTCTGGAACAGAACCTCAAATCCCAACATCCATGTAGTCAGAGAGCAAGGCTTTGAATTCCCCCATCCGAGTCTGCCTATTTAGTTTTAGATTGGATTAACCCCCCCAAAAGAATAATTTCCCAGATTCTTAATTGTGAATAATTGTGCCCTGGCAGGACAGAAATTTCCCACAATGATGTACTATCATGAAGATTTCACGGTCATTTAAGCTTTCCAGCTTTCTCAGCCTTTGAACCACAGCTGTTGAGAGACAGAGTCCAGTCTCCTTCCCCTGCAAATAGCGAATGTTTCCTAGTGAACCAACCCTGAGTTTTGCATAAGCAGGAGGTTTAGGATCAGTACAAGCATATTCACTTTCCCAGCAAGTAGTAGAAAAGTATTACGTAGCAGGCATCAAAGTGTCCTCACTGCGTGGCATCTCACTGATATCTTGTGACTGAAAATTGGGCCAGACGAGCACGTTTATGCAGTGTCCATCGTGCTTTTTGGGTGTGCTGTGTGCAAAGAAATCTTCAATATCTGTATGTGGAAAGACAAAATTGTAGGTTTGCCTCCATCTAACTTCTAAAACGTTGGGAGTTCAAACATCTTAAAGTTACACCAAAATATGTGCTTAATTTGGGAAGTGAGGGTCAGTACCTTTTGCTGCACCTGGAATACAGTGTAACCCCATTTGCAGTCAAGGAAGGAAAGTGGATTGCAACCACTCAACAGAGGCAGAGATGTGGTGTTGGATGACAATGGAAACTGGGTTTTCAGGAAAGTGGCATGCTAGATGATAGCATGCTTGCTGGTGGCTAGACATATTTGCCCTTGGGGAAAATATCTTCTCAAATACTTTCCTGTGAATTCAAATAGTTTGAAGGGATCAAGAGAGGAGGAGGTACGAAAAGGGGCACAATAAAGAAGGTTTGGCCATATTACTTTGTAACATCGAGAGCTGCTGGTTGTTCTAGATAGCCATTCCCTTCAGCGGAGTGTTTGAAGGACATAATAACCGCCCGTGGAAACACATCCTACAAAGTATTGCTAGGCTCTGACAGCCAAGCTGAGATCTCCTCCTTCTTAAAGAAGGTAGAAGGTCTTCCTCCAGCCCCTTTGGGTGTCCCAGACCTGTCCAAATAAACTGGCAGCTAGTGAAATAAAATTATTTTACGGGAAAAAATTGTCAGCTGTGCGCCAGGCAGGCTTTATTTGCGAGTGTTTAAATCTCTATTGGCTAAGGAGCCTGAGTGTAGCAGATCAAGTGTAATATCTCGAAAGGATATCAAGTACAAGTGCAGCAAGGATAATACAGAGAGAGGCTCAAAATTGTTCACCCAGGGAATTTGTGGGTGGCACTCCCCAGAGGAAAGAGCTATTGAGTTTATCACTAAAAGGGTGCAAATCAACCGCTGCCACCTTGCAGAATCTGGCATTGGCACCAACCGTAACGTCGCTGGAAACCTCAGACGGTACACGGAGTAGCAGCACTGTGAGGTGATGGATTTATTTTCATTTACCCCAGTCTCTGCAGAGCTCCTCCACATAAAATCTGTTTACCTTGTACGCTGTTCCAAGACTACACTTTGTCCCTAATTAAGAAGGTAAATCATAAAACCTAGTTATGAAATCAGTATTTCATGTAACTAAGTATCATACTGGGTAAACATTTATCACTGAAGATGTTCCTGGCAGAGTGAGTCTGAAATTTTATGGCCCTAATACCTAAATCTTAATTAAAATAGCTTTGACTTTTTCCTTCAGATGCATTCTCCTCTCTGTGGGTATTAAAAGATTAAGCAGGTACTGCTACATTTTAATTGTTTATAGGTAATTCATTTGTTTTGTTATAGACTAGATGCTCTAACAACCTAAAGCAACAGCGCAGGGAAGTATAAATGCAATTAAAAAGGAAGCAGGCAGAAACTCCATTACTTGTGTACTGCATTAGGAAAGTTCTGTAACTTGAGGAATTGCTAATTCTATATGTACAGGGTCCAGTCAGTCAACTATAAATGTGACAAATTACAATATTTTGCTCTCTTCTCTTCTTAGGCTTTGTTTTCACTCCTTACAGCACCAAGAGGATGGAAAATAAGGAGAGGAAACTGGCCGGGTTTGATTACATTTGTGTTATCAATGTGTTAGGTAAGAGTTCAATTAGGAGCAATCAGGCTGAATTTTTAAATCATGTTTTGTCATTTAATAATTAAAATGTTTTAAAATGAGAAATAAAGATCATCTCCATTCAACAAGCACTTTTGAATATTTCTAAGCTTCAGCACAACCCTTTCCTGATGTATGAGTCTTCCTATGAGCTCCAGTGCTTCTGCTGAGTTTTTTTTCAAATGAAATTGAAAACTTACCTCGGTACAATTATTCTGAATTCAACCTCATTCTTTATAAATGTTAATTTTGAAAGAGCCTGTCCTCCTGTTCATGTCCTCTTCTATTCTGTCTAAACACTGTGGAGTCTAGAGCAGCTTCTTCCTAAGACTCCTCCAAAGTTTTGACTCCTCGATATGATGTGGTCAGTCCGAGGGGAAACCGAAATAGCAGTACAACACCAGTGCCCACTCCCAATGCCTTTTTACACTGAGATGTGAAATGCAACTGTAAATATTTTGAGGTTTCAGTCCTTTTAGGTTGGTACACAGCATCTGACTCACCGGCTGCTGCACAGTGCATGTGTTTGCTGTTGTGTGTCAGTGCAAGAGGAGAAAGCAGATGATACCGTTATTATGCAAAATCACTTCCACCCACCCTACTGACTCACCAGCACGTCACTGAACAGGATTTACATCAGTTTCAAAATATATCTCCATTATCCATTCCTGTCTCAGCAGATTATTTATTTCTTCCTTCCACTCCTTCTCTGAATGACGACAACACGGGTATGCGTTTTCCTCTCGGAAGCGGAGCAGGGCTGGCGGCTGCTCCTGGCTGGTTCAGCTCAGTTTGCCAGAAGCAATAGTCTCTCACTTACGGACAGAGCAGAAATGCCATGTTGCAAGGGCTGCATCTTCCCTCTCCATTGAATGACCGAGCCCTTTTTCTGTGATGGAGGTTTTCTTCTTCAGCGAAGATTTTTTGCCTCTATTAAGAGCAGGTCCATTCATCTGTATCTTAAAGAGTTGACTCATCTGTGAATTAACATAAGGTAGCACTGATCTCCGCTTGCTGTGATGTGCCAGTCTGTAAATGATGATGACTCAAGGGCTGCTTAACTTTAGACAGACTCATTTGCCTCAGTTTAAATTTGCTACTGCTTTTAACACCTTAGTCAAACAAACTGCAGTGGGAACTCAGTCGATTCGGGAGAGGAAAATGAATATAATCTCTTTGAGAATAGCTAGTTATTCTCCAGTGGTAACGCACTATCTCAGTATTGTGGAAGCACTGTAACTGATTTTGACCTGTTAATGATACTAAATAATTAATTGCATTCTTATTTATTTGAGGAATTCTATTAAATTATGAATTTCTTGGTTCTCTGCTCTGCCATACTTTGTGTCTAAATGTAAGTAGATGACATTTACGTGCATTTGAATATTTGGGCTTAAATTAAATTGAGATCGGATGGGTTTACAAATCTGAACATGTCTGGAAATTTGGAGGTTTAGCTCTGTGCCTCATTTCTCAAACCTGCAAAAAGGGAATATTCCAGCCTTTGGGTTGCTGCCAAAGTAAATATACATTGTATGGGTTGCCGTGCTGGTACACAAACTAGGACATAGTGTATAAAAGCAAAAACGTCTATCAAGAGGAAGATCTATCCTGCAAAGGAGCCCGGCTGCTCTCGAGGAGGCACGGGCACGTGGAGCCAAGGGAGCATTGCCCTCCACAGCGGCTGCTGAACCGGAGGCATCTGTCCCGCTCCAGGGACCCCAGGGCTCTCTGGCTGTGTTTAAATTTGCCTCATCAATTTTCCCCATTGCTGATGGAGCTGTCAGGTCTGGCTCAGTCTGAAGGCCCAAACGTAAAGAAAAACCCTCCAGAAGAAGCGTCGCTCACCTGCCCTATAATCCAGGCCCTGCATACTGAAATGTGATAGTTGATACATATCTGGCTTTTCCAACGTTTTCCACAATTCTTTATTAGACAAGCTCCATGCATCACTTTCCCTTGCATGTACCAAAGTTCATGCCAGTTTTTAACTGTCAGAAAGTTTTTCTTTATCTTCTTCAGTAACTTTTTGGGCCTTCAGTTCCGCATAAAACAATACATCTTTTTAAAAATCTCGAGGATTTACCTTTCCCTAGGAATTGTTTGCCGGTGAAAGATACGTGTTCCTACTCTGACTCCATGCCTTACTTTATTTCCTCTTTAAACAGCTGTTTGTAATTACAACTAACTAAAAAAATAAGACTATGCAGGAGCTTCTCATTAGCTGGAAGGTTGCGTCCCAGCCCCAGCTGAATTCCTTTCAACAGACCATTTTCTTCTTGACTAGTCATCACAGACATTTTGAACAAAGATCTGGATGCAAATAATAATAATAACAACAACAATAATAATTCTTTTTTTTTGGTCCTTATTTCAAGAGCTTCATTATTAGGTATTGGCTAGGTTATGAAAACCCATTTCAATATAACTAACTTTATCTATTAGAGTGATTAATTGCCCTGAGTTTGAAAACAATGATTTATAACTTTCTTGCTGTGGTGTGGTTGAATGATGAGCTGAATTTTCTGCTTTTTTACACACAGCACCAAAATTTCAACTTAAACAGTTACCAGATTTCACTGTAAGACATTTTTTAGTAGGTGCTGCTTAGAGTACTGTGCTACTGCTGTTCTCCTTCAAAAGCACAAAGCAGAGGAGCTATACACTGAATAAAAACCGGTTATTTTTCCTTTTAGATTTTCTTCCTATCTACTTTTTAGCATTTTAACCTGGCAAATCCCATCTGATATCAACATGGGAAGAAGTTGGTTCACTACGATACAGCTGATGTCAAATGGCTGAAAACTCATGCTAACACAGAAGAGCCAAAAATGAGACAAATTTTTATTTTCATTTTTAAACAGAGAGGATAGCATTGCAATCATTTAAGTATAGCCATGGCTTACTGCAGTGTTAATCTATTTAGCTGTTGAAGACTATGTGTTTTAGCAGCAAATAAGGACTAGCTCAGTGAGCCATTTCGAGCCAGCTGCAAAAGTTACTTGTTGAAATTCTGTGAGTTTTGCTACACATAACTGTCCTGTTGGGCTTAAACACATTCACTCTCCAGTATTCATCAAAAGGAATTTATAGTCATGATTGAATACAACATAAATGTTATATAAAAGTTTGACAGCTTTGAAAATCACCTTCTCCTAAGAATTATCCCTATCTTCTGTTGCTACTTGGGTTTAAAGGGAAGCAGTTTGTATTACCTATGTACAAAACCATCAGAGAGCTGCCTGGGAAGAAATTGTCCCACCACGACACAAGCGTTTCATTAGCTGTCTTCCACTTTGGGTCTCCTGCTAGTCATCTCTCTTGAGATGAGATGAACTCAGCACACTCAGCTCTTCCCTCAAGAGGGCATCAAGGACTGTAGATTAAGATAAAGTAATTATGATCTTCTTTCTGATCTTCTTTGATGTTAGCCTAGTGTGTGAGGAGAAACATAAGAGATTTGTAGAGTCTGATCAGACCCAGACCTCAAGGCGAGGGAGAGGGGAAATTAAGCTCTGGTGATTTCTGGCAGTGAAGATCCTCATGCATAAACATGAGGAGTCCTGCTCAAAATAAATCGATACGGCTGTGAGAGGAGGTTAGTAAAGTCAATTCTGTCCCTGCTAAAGGAACATTTTTCTTTTCCCATCTTTCAGGAAGAGTCGAGTCAGAGGTTTGTGCAAGGTTGCATGCTGATATCACTGTGTGCAAATAGCGTTCGCCTGTGAGAAATGATCCAGGAAAGGGAGGAGGAATTAATGCATGACCACAGTGTTAGTCACAACTGTAAAGGCTTCGAGGCCTATTTTTAAACACGATGGTATGAGCACTTCGTGTTGGTCAGCCATATAGCCTTCTGTAACTGCAGCCTGGCTACAACCCTGTCATCACTAATGCCATTGCAAATCAGAGAATGGGAGAAGCCTAATTTCAGATAAAATCAGTGTGTTTCTTTATCTGCCTTGAGGAAAGAGAAAGATGGGAGTAAAGAAGAGAGGCCAGAGAACAAGAGCTATCATCCCAGTATACTTAGAGAAAATGTATCTCAGCCATAATCGTGAGGTTACTCTGAGTGCGGTGAGGAGACAGAGATCAAACAGTTATTCTAGTGAAAAATCAGCCTTCTCCAGATGTCACCTAGCGCAGGCAAAGTCCACTCATTCACGCCAAGAACTTTCCCTGAATTTTGGATTTACTCAGCTGCTGTTTTCAGAAGGAGCTTTTCTACAGACCAAAACACTGCTGGAGAGCATTGCCTTGCTTGGCCATTAAGTCTGTCCATGACATCACTTCGGTGCACAGATTTATTCGCAGTTTCACTCTGCACCTGGGAGCCCTTACTGTGTGCCGCGGGTTTATTGTACTACCTCTGTGCCGGCAGAGCAGCCTGAGTCAGCTGGCCTCAGAGGACGGTAGACTGATAGCTAGGGGGTCATTGGTGGTTGTTTGCTCTTTGCGTTCCTAATGGTCAAGACAAAGTCATCAGCCCGAACCTGCTGTCGCTGACCACAGCTGTATCACTGATACAATACCAGTGCATTCAACGTTCAGCTGGCTTCACATGCAACAGGACGGTAGCACCTTTGTTTCATGCTCTGTGTGCAATTCATCATAAAGATAGGGAGAAAAAACACAAATTTAAATAGTTTCAAGAACAGTTAAAAAGGCAACAGCAAAAAAAGCAAGCTTGAAGCAGCCTGGCATAACACTGCAAAACAGTGATTTGCAGAGAGCTCCGTGCAAGAACTGCAGCTTGAGATGGGAGGTTGGAGACATCGTGGTATGGAAATGAAGCCCTTGGGATTCACTTAGAGACAAAGACATCTAACCCTATCTATGGCTGATTACACTCTGTGGGGATCTAAAGAATAGCTTGGAGAGCAGTTCAGCTGCCCAGCCAGACGGGGGTCAAGTCAGGTAGATAAGCAAAGCACCTAGTGATCCAGATAGGATCCAGAAGGATATGGGCCTCCTGTTGGCCCCATGTCTTACCTGCCAGTCCTACGGTTGGACTTGATGATCTTAAAGGTCTTTTCCAATCTAAACAATTCTATGATTCTACCAGGGTATCTCGGCTGCTTTATGGTGTGTGAAATGGCACTGGACACTTCCATTTACACAGCTGTAACAAACTGCATCTCAGGTTATCTATGGTGAGAGCTTAGACATCCAGCTTACATGCAGACAACAGGATTTTTGCAGTCTAGAGCTGAATCTCACACCTCGTCTTGCTTGGTTAGGCTGCCTCTGTCTGCTAACTCTGCTCCTTCCATTCTTTCACAGGAGATGCTCACGCATCCTGATTTTACCATGTTATGCAAAAAGGTTGGGTACTTCAAAATTTGTTGCTTTGAGATATTATCATTTGCAAAGATTTACTTAAGATACGGCAAGGTGTTAGTAATTACCTGAAAAAAAAGATGAATATCGTTAGTACTGTAAAGTAGCTGCCCGCTTCTAAAGATTGTTGTGAAAGTCATGATTATCTTCTTCTAAAACTCAGATTTCACAGTTGGGGGTGGGTTGTTGTGTTTGTTTTTTCTTTTTTTTCTTTTTTTTCAATTAGGAAATAGTCCAAGAGGAACAACATTCCCACATAGTATTTTAAACATAAATGGATTTTGTATTATTGTTCAGGTTCGACTATTCAATTCCTTGGGGTCCGTTGCGTGAGAGCCGATGAGCGATACAAAGGCCTGAATGCGGAACCTGAATTGTCTTGCAGCAAAGCAGAGCAACAGGAAAATTATAGGTTTGATTCAGCATTTTGAGTGTAATCCTAGCCTGACTGAAACAAGTGGCAAGACCGTCATTAACTGAAATGAGGACGGTATTTAACTAATTCATTTTAGCTTTTCCAGTTTTGAAGCTCTAAGGTTTGAAGTGCTTGTATATTTAAAGAAGAAAAATATTTTTATTATTACAACAGCTTTTTTCACCTAAACACAAAAGAATCCTTTTCTTCCTTTCCTAAGTAATACCTTTTCAGAAGGTCAGCTAATGTATTTAATGAACCTAAAGCTGTTTCTTAAGAATTTAAAGCTTTCTTTTTTTTAAAGAATTTAAAGTTATTTTTAGACTCTACCTAAATAATTATCTTAATATATTTTTCCATTAGAAAAAATTAGAAAATTATTAGAAAGAGCTACTTTACAGTACTAACCACATTAATTATTAGAAAAATGCCAAGATATATATACCATAATCCATTCCAGTATCAGCAATAGTTTAATTATAAATTTTCTACAGAGTTTGGTCCCACTTGAAAACACTCAGAGTAATGGGTTTGAAATTGTTGTTTGTATTAATAGTGACTACTACAGCAGTCATTCTGTTGAACATGATGGCAGTAACTGCCTGCGCAACGCCTAAAACAAATGCCGCAGCAGGCTACCTGCGTAGGGTTTTCAAGATGGCTTTAGCGCTGTTGTCTCAGAGACACAGTTCTGAAAGGTTTGGCTCTTCTTCCACTCATCTGAAAACTTAAGGCATCATTTATATTGCCTTTGGACCATCTCATATCTTCAGAGAAGGTATTGCTGATGTATCCACTTGGCAAAGAGTCAATCAGGCCTTTCTCTAGCAACGCTGAGGAAAGAAGCTTGTTCTAAGGCGCAGCATTTCCAGAAGCTGAGAAGTCCAGGTCGAGACCAGAGTGAAAATTATATCAAAAGCACCTTCACCTGGTAACAAAGATGCTCATACATATGCGCTTACAAGCACTTTTGTAAATTCTTATGAAAAGTTTGTCACTGCAAGTGGATCACTTACACATCTGTAGAAACTGACCATTTTGGACAGTTTAGGTGAAGACTTCAAATTACACCAGTTTGGTATTTGGGAAGAAACTTTCTATTTCTATTTCAATCTGCTGAAGTAAAATTGTGTTAAATTATATTCTTCAGAGTAGGTACTCCAGTTAAAAATGCAACTGATTTACTATTTAGCACTAAGTTTTATTACTATTAATTTCAGATTTTGTTGCCACCATAATTAAAATCTGATTTTTTACAGTTTCTCTGTAAGTACAGCTACATGGATCAGCTCTACATATTCTGCTGAAATAGTTACATTGGTGTGAAGACTAGTACAGCCGTGACGCACCAGCATAGCAATGGTGTCGGAACGGATCCTTTTTGCATGTGGAAATAAACTCAGCAAGTATTACTACTGCATATTAAGGCAGACCCCGCCGCTTCACACCGATGTAGCTCGCACAGCACAGGTTGTGTGCAGGTAAGAGCAGTGGCAGAGTAACTGCATCCCACTGGTTCAACATTCATCAATTTTTAATGGGAAATTATCTGCTGGGGGGTAGAAAGAAGCCAAAGATATTTGTTAGTTTAGAGCAAATGACAGTAAGGAGTTCCTATGGGGTGGGGCTCTGCATCACGGACATTTCTCTCCATGCAAAGATTACTCGTCATGGTCTGAAAAAGCAAATTTAAATTTAGGCCTTACAGTGCCTCTAAATGTGCTGAGCACTTCTAAGCAGTCTTGCTGCCCAGGGTATAAATGATAGGCTGATAAAGCCTGTGGTGCCACAGCGGTACGAACACCTCTCCCACAACAGTCCCAGCAGCGGTATGGGCCTGTCACTTGGCGATGAATCTCTGTTTGGTTGCCTTTGCTGTGTGTTTCCTATTGCATTCATCTAAGCTCATGATGCTTGTTTTCAAGTTCTCTTCTGGCACCTATTTACCGAAACTTAACCTCGAACTGAGCTGTAAAAACACCGATATAGGTAATTCTGATCCACAGTTTCGCAAGGGGCCACTGGGATTTTGGGGACAATTTGGCTTCAGTAGTTAGTCAAAACTCTGTCTTTTCATCTTGCCTCTTCAAACATTTTCTGTACTGTTGGTAACTGAAAAATCCATATACCGTTTGATTTTTCCAGACCCTTAATCAATGGAGCATAATGAGTAGATTGATCAAATAATTGGTTAGCATACACTTTGCCTTACGATGCTTTGAAGCACTGATGATTGCTGCAGCACGACGGGCCTCAAGTCGTGTGCTCCGGTGCCTGGTCCAGGTCAGATAAGCACTTACGAGCAGGTTACAAGTCTCTTGTAACAACACAATCAACAAGTATGTTGTGAAATATAACCAATTCCCAAAGAGTATTGTCCAAGAAATAGTTTTACTAATGTCTACAAAGTTTCACATGGGTGAATTTGGCAAGTTAGGTTGCTGTTTAGCTATGAGAGATAAAGACAAGGATGCATCTGAATTTAGGGCAACCAAGCAGGGATTGCAGATACTGAATACTTCTAAGAAAACCAGGCTGCTGAGAAGAGAGGAAGAATATCACTTAGCAACATGAAAACATTCGAAACTGCAGCCTCTGGTAGAGTGGCAGTTTATAAATCCAAGAGAAAAAAAGGGAAGGGAGCAGTGGAAGAGTGTAAAAGAGTGAGAGCAAGGGGAAGACGGGAAAGTCGGAGCAGCAGAAGGACAAAGAACTAAGAGATTCAGTAAGGAGCATGCAATGACCTACGACAGTGAGGCAACCAGGGTGATATGACAAAGCAGAACAAGACTGGGGAGCAAGCAGGGCTCAGGCATCGCCCTTGGCTGCTCTGGTGCGGAAAGTGGGTCCTTACCGAGTGAGATTGTTCCGTGTATCCCAGATCGATGTTTGTTCTTAAGTTGCTTTCTCCATCATGTTTACAGGTGAAGTTAAGTTGAAAACAGTTTTTCTCTTTTCTGTTAGCCGAAGCAGGTGACAGGTACGTGGGCAAACAGGTGGGTTTCAGCTGGACCAGTTAGCAGATCTGCCTTGGACTGACACTATTACTGACACAAGGTAGAGAATGGCAAAACAGACATATGCAAGAATAAAGTAACCATGTAATGATGTCCACAGCGCCTCCATCCCCAGAGACCCTGAATTTCTCCTGAAGAGTCTGCAAAGAAAAGGCAAGCCTCTGCCAGGCTCTATTAGAAGTTATCAAAACCCTATATTTTGAATATTTAACTTAAAATCTAAGTTTGTTGTGGAAGAAAAACTTGATAGCTCAGGAACTACAGGAATATTTTCACACATCAAAAAATTCAGAAATCTATTTAAAAAAGAGAAAAAGATTAAAAGGTCTGTGACGATGTTTTACAGCCTTCAGCTGCAGGATCACTCTATCTTTTCCCTGTGTTGCCGTGGGTGTGAAGCAGGGTTGTATATTGCAAAAGGAGATGGTACAGAAGGTTGAAAGTTGAAGACATTTGCTTTGACGGAAAAAGCATGTCATCCCTAATAATCATTTCACATTTGGTAAAATCAACAGAAATAGTAAACAGCGTAGTCAAAGAATCCACTTTTAAAATATTGAAATCCCATAATGTACCTGAAATTAGACATATACAGTTTTAAGTAGCAATTCTGAGTCCACCAGAATTCTGTTCCACTGTCAGGACATGTCAATCTCTTTATTTCAGGCTCTTCAGTGAGAGGTTGAATATGTGCGCAGCACCATATGAATCTGTAGGGAGTATGGGCAAGCATAATAATGATGGATAACATTAAAAATTTCCTTGGTATTATGAGACCACGAGATGAAATTATTAAAAGATCAAACACTTTAGTTCAAACCCAAATCATTCAGCAAAGGCTTCGTGAGTGTTTTACCCTGGCAGCTTTTTGAAATTAGCTCGAGGTTGCTCTCTAGAGGTGAAAAATAAAGATTTAATTTCTGAAGACTACTCAATCAAAACAATTCGTTAGAGAGCATGCACACAGCCATATTGTAAGACAGGAGAGGACAAAAGTGAAAACCACCACATTTTTTAGAAGAGCAATACTGAGGCCAATAAATAGCGAACAGCCCTACGACATTGTGCACGCTCATGCTTATTTTTGGAACTCTTTAACGTAAAAGTGCAGTTCTCTATTCAAAGCTGGCTCTCCAGCATCTACTTTTACTTAACTTAGCTTCCCCTGTAGTTTTCCCATTGGCTCTGTCCAATGCAGGGCTCTCCAAAAGTGTCCACACAGCCGCAGATTCTCAGGTCCCACCAGCACCACCACCTAGCCCCAAAGTCTCAGGGAAATATAATATTGCAATAATCTGGTTATGGACTCAAATGAACCTCAGGAAAATCACATTCAATTCAATGAAGTTACAGGAATTCAAATATTACACTTGTATTTTCCCTGACCGTACAAAACGTGAGCTTCTTGGTGATATGCAAACCCCATACCTTTGCAAGACGAAGTATTCATGATTTACTCTATCCGTGATTCCTGCAGTTAATGTCACAGTACAGAAAGTGACGGAGTTCATTTGTTTATATCGAAGCAACATTAAAAGATCCCAGGCGTGGATCCCATCCCCACAAAGTGAAGGGTGATGCCATTAGCTTATGACTCATCTCATGTATTGTGCTCTTAGAGATATTTAAGTCAGTATAAGATAAAGTATACACTGTCTGCCTGGGGACAAACACTAAGCTGCTGGCAAATGTTAGAGTCTTTCACTCTAAGAACCCAGTCCCAGTTGGGTGGGAGACAAACACTGCATTTGTTGACATAAGCGATGGAGCAGAACTCAAACATCCCTTCTGCAGTGGGAATTCTGGCCAAAACCCCAAATGCATGTAGAAAGATATCTGGGAAGCAGTTACCTTCTAAACACTTCTGCTCAGGGATCAGTCACTGCACGCAATGTTTTTCTATATCTATATCTATATGTTCAGCAGAACATAGATGCGTTTATCTTCCAGAAAGCTTTCAAAATCATTAATATCTTTATGAAAACTAAACTAATAAAGAAGTCTAAAAGCTGAGCGTTTCAAAATGCTATTATATTAAAAAGAACAAACAAAAGATCTCACATCTGCTGGTCACTGTGGATTACCATGTTTAACAGCTATATTCCTTAAAACAAAAGCAGCCCCAGAAGCAAGTGCTTGAATACTGCAGGAGCACTCACCATCTTCTGCCCAAGAAAATAAGAAGTCTCAGGAAGATCTTATCAACGTTTATGAATAACTGATGGGAGGGTGTAAAGCAGAGGGAGCCGGACTTTTCTCAGTGGTCCTTAATGGGCACAAACTGAGACGCAGCAGATTCTGTCTAAACATAAGAAAGCAGTTTTACTGCACAGGTGTTTGAACACCGGAGAAGGTTGCCCAGAGAGGTTGTGGAGTCTCCAGTCTTGGAGATTTTCAATACCTTACTGCACACAGTCCTGAGCAATCTGTTCTAGCTGACCTTGCTTGAGCAGGGATGGGGTGGACTAGATGATGTTCAGTGGTGCCTGCCAACCTCAGCTACTGTCATTCTGTGATGTGGCCTCATCAGTGCTGAGTTGAAGGGACTAACCACCCTCCTCGACCCATTGGCAATGCTCTTCCTAAGGCATGCTGTTGGCCTTCTCCGCTGCAAGGGCACGTTGCTGCCTCATGCTCAACTTCTTTTTCCAAAAGGAGCCCCAGATCCTTTTACTGCAAATACTGCTTCCCAGCCAGTTGCCCACCAGTCTGTACTGGTACATGGGGTTATTCTTCCCCAGATGCGGGGCTTCACCTTTCCCTTTGTTGAACTTCATGAGGTTCCTGTCTGCCCATTTCTCCAGTGCATCGAGGGCCCTCTGAATGGGGACCATCTGGTGTATGAGCCACTCCTCCCAGTTTTGTATCACCAGAAAACTTGGTGAGGGTGCGCTCTGTCCCATCATCCAGGTCATTAATAAAAATGCTAAACGATATTGGCCCCGGTATTGACCCTGGGGTACACCACTAGTAAGTGGCCTGTGGGTGGACTTCATGCCACTGATTACAAGACTTTGAGCCCATCAGTTCGCCTGGTTTTCAGTCCACCTCACTGTCCACTTACCTAGTCTGTATTTCATCAGTTTGTCAATGAGGATGCTATAGGAGACAGTGTCAAGGGCCTCACTGAAGTTAAGATAAACAACACCCACTCCTCTCCTCTCATCCACTGAGCTAGTCACATCATTGTAGAAGGTTATCAGGTTGGTAAGGCACAAATCCACACTGACTACCCTTAATCACCTTCCTGTCCTTAATACAGTTCGCTCCATCATCTTCCAGGGGATCAAGGTGAGGCTGACCAGACAGTAGCTGCTGAGGATCTGACCAGATCCTCTTCTTGCCCTTCTTCAAGATAGAATGACATTTGTTTTCTTCCAACAAGTTCATTTGTGGTTCGTTTTCCTTAATTTCACTGACATTGTCTCCTGCTCTGTCCTCAGCTATGGTGACGCTCTCATTAATGCTCATCATCATCCTGCTCATTAATGATCGTTACTAGCTCTTTTTCTGGATCTGCTTAACTGCCCCTTCTAGAAGCTCCTACCTACCACATTTCCTCTTCTTCTGCCCAATTCTCCACTCCTGCTTCTCCCCAGTCCCGGTGATCCTGGAACTCACTGCAGGTATTGCTTTCTCACACAATTTCATTACTAAGTTTTATTTGTCAGTTTTCAAATGGTATCCATCAGCATTTCAAGATCTGTGTTAAATTTACTAAAATATTAGTACATTGCTATTTTAGATGCTTCTGCTGTGCAGCAGCTGTCTCCCCCTTCTCAGATTTTGACTACAGACATGTAAATTGTGACAATCCAGTTATGCCTGCTTTTCCTATTAGGACATAAATCATCTGTTGTTACTTATTATAATAAAAATAAAATCCCATACTCCTCACATTCCAGAGTGGAATACATTCTTCATTTGTTCCACAAATTACTTTCTATCTTAACCACCTGGCATGCTTCTCAGAAAAGGAATGAAAATTTTCCATTTCTACGCAGTTCAAGCCCTGTTCCATGTGCCAGAAATCTTTTAAGAACCATAGAAATATAAACTGTAAAAATAGAAGGTTTTGGTTCTAGCCTTTCCCTATAAATCAAATCTAACACAGACTAACTCCCACCCCCTGTATCCAAAGTATCTCTCTTCACCGCTAGGAAAGCCCAATGGTATCAGACATCAGCTATTCCATGGCTGGTCACTAACATTTAATACTCTATAATTTTTCCTTCCCTGTAAACAGCAATTCTGAGTCTGTTCAGCCACAGATAACTTCAGTCTAGATGCATCACTGAAAGGAAATGCACTGCAGGTAGTTCCCTGCAGTCCATAGAGTGGACCACAGTGCAGAAGGTATTGTCCTGCAGCCCATGGAGAGGTCCATGCTGGAGCAGACATCCGCACTGTAGCCTCTGGAGGACCAAAACCAGACCAAGTGGACATGCCCTGGAAGAAATCTGGCCCACAGAAGACCCATCCTAGACTACCTTTATCCTGAAGGACTGCAGCCTGTGGAAGGAGCCATGCTGGAGCAGGGGAAAAGTGCAAGGAGGAAGGTGAAGCAGAGAGGAAATGTTGCGAACTGACTGTAGCCCCCTATTCCCCATCCCTCTGTGCTGCTGGGCAGAAGGAAAGAGGTTGGGAATAAAGGAGTGAAGTTGAGCCTTGGAAAAAAGAACGGGGATAAGGGATTCTCACCCTCCAAATCTATTTTCATTGGCAATAAACTAAATCTTCCTCAAGTCAAGTCTGTTTTGCCTGTGACAATAGTTGGTAAGCAATCTCCCTGTCTTTATCTCAACACATGAGCTTTTTCACCTTGTTTTCTCCCCCATCCCACTGAATAGGAGTAGTGAGAGAGCAGCTGGGCAGCCAGCCAAGGTCAACCAACCACAGCCTCTAATGAGAATTTCCTATATTCAAACTTGAGTCCTCTGCCTCTCATCTTATTACCGTGTACCTGTGAAAAGGTGCTCAGGCACATCAGAAGGCTCCATCTTCTCTGTATCCTCTGCTCAGGCAGTTGTAAATATCAGTAACATCTGTCCTTTGCTTTCTCTCCCTCTCTTCCCCAGTATGAAAAGACACAATTCTCCCAGTATGTCGTGGTGTCACATGCTCCAGCCCCCTGACAAGCTTGGGCAGCCTCCACTAGAATTGCTCCATTGTGGTACTCCATTTCTTGTACTACAGAGCCCAGATGTGACCTCACAAGTGCCAAATATTGGGGAAGGATGGCTACCCTCTTACTAACAACACCCCAGGAGATGGTTGGCCTTTGCCACAAGTGCAACTTGTTTTCCACGAGCAGTCCCAGGTCCTTTTCTGCAGAGCTGCTTCCTAGCTGGTCAGCCCCCAGTCTGTACTGGTGCATAAGGGTTATTCCTCCCGAGGCGCTGGACTTTGCAAATTCTCTTTGCTGAAGTTCATGCAGTGCCTGTCAGCCCATTTCTCCAGCATATCCACATCCCTGCTGAGCAGCTGTCTTTCAGCATATTGACTGCTTCCCTCACCTTGGGTCATGTTGTCATTCTATTGTCCAGCTGCCTCTTGCTTCCATTCATTTGAGAATAATCTAGTGCTGATTTAGCAGGCACTAGGTACCTTGAACAGGGCAAAGTATATAGCAAAGGAGTTTGTACAGTACTTACTGGAATCCTAAGCCTTTATACTGCACTTGTTTGTAGGAAGGCTTTGAAAACAAAATCAAAAGAGAACTAAGATGAAGAGCAGAGACAACGGTTTAGCCTGATTCTTTCTGCGATCAGGGAAGCAGGATTAAATGCTCTCAGTAGACCAAAAAAACCCTCTTTACCCTTAAGTAGTTTATCTCAATTACAGTGGGCTCAGAACCAAGACAACTATCTTCGTACACAGTAATAACAAAAGCCAGTGGAAGGGGGGGAGCTGGGTGATAAAGGGGAAATCCCCTTCCACTTGCTCACACACTTTAACAACCTGGTCACACAGTAAGCAGCTGTCATCTTCTGTAAGGAAGTGAGAGAGAGCATGGGAGTGTGAGCACAACTGAACACTTGATCTCACTCTTTCCCCTTTTACCTATTAAAAAATAGTAAGAAACGCAAGTATAATTTTACACAGTAAATTTTTTTTTTATAGACTTCAAACCCCATTTCATTATCAGTAGCTAGATGCAACTCTTGTACTCAAAAGCTAGCCTTCTCTTTTAATAATTAGAGATCTCAATGTTGGCTTATCAAAGACAACAAATTCCTGAAAAGTGCTTCTGGTTCACGATTAGAGATGCAATAGCTGAAAGCTCTATACTGCTTAGATTTACAGCAATGGCATTTTCAGTTAGGGACCAAATCAGAAAAAAATCCAGTGGTTACAATACTTCAAATATTAATTTTGACAGATCAGTGCTCCTCCAGTCTCAGTCTTAATTCAAGTCAGTTTTAAAAGGTACTGCAGTTTTTACCGCATATTTAGCAACCCGAATATGTAGAATACTTGTAATAGCTGTGATAATTGCTACTGAAATAAACAACCCCTCTCTATACACATTAAAAGGAATCTATCAGATTCCCTGTATGGTAGAAAGGATGCTGCCAAAAAAAAAAGCGAGCATCTACCAGTACAGTATTCAAAGCCATAAAGTAGTCCCAAGCTTCAACTAATTGAAAAGAACAAAGAATTATCAAAAAATCCCAGATCAGCCTAGCTTGTTAGCATCCCAGGTTACTCCCATCTTCCCAATAATCTTCTCATATCTTTTCTTCAGAGTCACGAAGATATAAACATGAAAAACATTCATACATAGGTTTTGTGGCCAAACAACATACTTGAGCATTTCTGCACAAAGCAAAAGAAACACCTGCATCTCTTAAAAGTATTTCTGCTGAAGTCAATTGCATTTCTGTACCACTGCATGCAGGATACAGCATTGGTTTTAAGACTTAATACATTGCTTCAGTTTAAACACAGGTCTCTACAGTTATACGTGGTACAAGAAAGTGACACATTTGCACAGGTATGTTTATTTTTTCCTGTGTTTACAGTGCTTCGATTGTAATTTTAAACCATTCAGAAAGCACAATTTCATACCAATTTTGCATACTTTACATCACAGTTCAACAACGTTAACACAATTGTATCTACTAAATCAAATGAACAAAATGGCCATGAACATTTACACTACTCTTCTGTAAACAAGGTTTTTTTTATAAACAATGGTAAATGGAATTAACACAGACCACCATATGAAAGAGGAACAAGCTTTTCGTTAAATAAATCACTCTGTTTATAAATACTTCAATTCTCTCAATATACATTTACAGACATAATTGATTAAAAGCGGATTACCTACACTGTTCTTTAAAAAGAAAATGTCTAGAGATGGACCACTGTGTGTTAAATTCACCTAACATAAGAAGCAAGCATATGATTAGTAGAGTGTTAAAAGTATTACTGTACTTCAACCTCACTTCTGTTTGTTTACACCAACACTGAGAAGATTGTCATGTTAGGGAACTTTTACTTGAATTCCAGCAAATTACAATCGATCTTGTAGTACACATATGGGTAGTACTCCTGCTGACTGAGGTTTAAGCCTGGAATATCCATAGTTGCCTGAAAATAAAGTTTTGAAACCAGTTACACTCTTATAATTCAGACTCCTGTTCAGAAGTAGATGAAACAGTCATACGTTTTAGAAGCAAATAGGCCAGGCAAGACTTCAAGCTTAAATTTTTACGTTCAAGTAACTGTTTAAGCAACAGTCAAAGTTAGAACTTTGACAAATGAATAACAGTATTTTTCAAAATGAAATACAAGTGCTTTTTCAAAATCTAAGTAGTTTTGTATCAATAATTCACATCTGTTGCTATAGTAAACACCACACTGAAGGAAAAGTACTGCAATTATGTTTTACTACTTCTAAGCACAGACAGTTTATGAAAAGAATGTTATAGGGTGCTGAATGATCCAGGAAGTTACATGAAGTTCAGCATCTTTAATTTTCACCTTAATTGATCACATCCTCTTTCCCCAAAAAGGCCTGGAAATACTTTGGAAAAACATTACATTAAATATAATGTTAAGAAAGATTATTTTTAATCTTTTTAAATTCAGCTAAACTCATTGTGTGGTCTATCTTCAGTTAATCTTTAACTATGAAAAGCAGTGCTTTTCAATACAAAACAAATTAGTAGAATAAGCCTCCCACCAAACCAGTTTTAAACATGAAAATGAGACCTCTACAGATGGAAAGGATGACTCCATCTTGACATCAATTCAGCCTCCTTCAGCAGAGAAGGACAACTACGTTAACTTAAAAACAAAGACAGCAATGCAACCAAAAAAAAAGTTGTTTCAGTATTAAGGTCACTGTTACCATAGACTGTGGACAATTTACGTATTCCTTCTGGGCTCAAAAAGAATATGAAATGTGTTCAAGTTCCTTAAGCCTAGTTTCAGATCAAAGTTGACTTTGATTGAATTTTTTGAGGTTATGAATATGTATACAATTAGAAAAATACTTACATCAATGATAGCTGCTGCACTGCTGTCAAGGTGTTTGTATAACTCATACAAAACTTCCCTCAGTTTCTTCATTGTTTTCTTATTAGGCTGAAGCAGCATTGCCTGGAAGTTAACTGGCAAACCATACCTGACGAAATCAGGCAGAAAACTATGAAAATGCTGAAATAAGCCTTCTTTTATCTTTCAAAGCAGAGTTTTATTTTATTTTGAGAAAGAATCCTATTGCTGAAGAGAAAATTCTGCTCATTTTCATTTTTGCAAGACCATTCTGTTTCTACAATTCATAAGGCATCAATAAAGCAGAACCTCTTTCTTCAAGTTTAAAATAACAAAACAGAAGTCTAAATGCTTTTAAAATACTTTTGAATCCTTAAGTACTTAGCACAATTCTCAGTTACCTGAAGTCTTGGACTGAGTTTTGAACATTTCCATTAGTTTACTTGCAAGACTTTGCTTATGCCACTAGGTGGAGAATCTAGTCTCTACTCAACCCTCCTTTCTAGGTGTGTGGAAACATTTGCCAATATTCAAATCAAGTTCAGCTTTCTTCCTTACTCAAGTTTGTCTTCAAAATAAGCCCATAGCAGCTATGAAAGAGACTAGAATGCAAGTTAATGTGTTTTATTTTCTTTTTCTCCTCTGGTTGTCTCCTTTATGATAACTTATCAAAAAGGCTACAAAAACCCTTTACGTTTTCTGACTAAGGCAGAAGTCCTTTCAACTCTAAAAAACCCCCCAGGTCCATCCTTCTGCAGAACAACTACAGCTGTTCTTATGTCAGCTTAGTAACTGTACTTCTGGATAGGTATGAAGAAAAAAAGAGAAATTTTAAAGTTAGAATATTGAACAATTTAATACTGAAAAGTTTAGACTACAAAATTCTTAGAAAAGGCATGTTTTAAAGAAAAAGCATACATTTCAAGATGTCAAGCTATATTACTCAAAGCCTGAATACTTTTTATTCTGAACTATTCACATTTCCCACTTAAACAGAAGATACAGTAAGCTCTTTTTACAAGCAGCTCATAAAGCAAGCTAAGAATCAGCAGAAATGCCTTGCTGCAACTTACAGAGTACCTGTAATTCCTAAAACACTGGTGGAAAAGACTATCCAAGGGGCAAGATACACAATTATCTACCTCAAATATTCCACAACTGACAACAAGAGCTATTGCCATCAGCTATTCTTACTGCCCTACTTCTTGTTTCCTCCTTCCCAGAAGAGTGGCATTCACACACCTCAGTCTGGTAAACCCAAGCTAGATGTAAATTCTTACAAAGTCTAGGAAGAAAAGCACTATTCAGGTCTGCATCATTACCTTAAAACAGATTCAACAAAAACTCGTAGTGCTTTCACATGAATCCATGCAATGAAAGCTTCACTGAAATTGACTTTCAGCCACCGAACCAGAGGCCCCTGTGAAAGGGAAGAGGAAAAAAAATTATGTTATTCAAACTTCAGAAAAAGATTCAGCCCATTAAGAATGTTTGAGCAGATACTCAATATCTGTACCATGATAATAAAGACAACTTAAAGGCAGAGTTCACTATGGACATAATGGCTCAAGGGTGTTTCAATGCTAAGTAAAGAAAAATTTAATGAGACTTCCATTGTCTCTTCAGTACACCATCTCAGCTGCCATGGGCTTATATTAAGGACCATGTTAGTAATATCTGATTATTTCATTCAAATGCTTGTCCATTTTCAAACTTCATACATTATCAGCTGCAATATCAGCACTTGTTTCAACGCAGTGAGGCACATTTGTGGTACAGCAAAGTGAATTATCCCTGAGCAGATTAGCTGGGTGGCAGGCTATGTCATGTCATCCTTGCAATGCTTTCTCAGAATCACAAGTTCATGAAATTATTATGTAGCAATACCACGTCTTAGATGTCTCATGTTTCTATAATGACTAGTTTATACAGACTTACAAACTGTTTCTTCTTGTCAGTTGACAGTCTATTCATTTCTTCTTTATCCGCTTTCATTTCTTCTTCATTATACTGGAAGTCACGGACCATAAATCTGCATTTGGAAGTGAATAAAATCAGAAGTGGCTATCTAGAGATCCTTCAAAGCATGAAAGACAGAACACACACAAAATAAGCCTTACTTATATTCTCTGGCTTTATGCTTGAAGTCATCCACTGCCTTCCTGAACAAGGTGACGTTACAAAGGTAACTATCTTGATCCTCAAAGAGTACACTACACAGGAAAAAAAAAAAGTGTCAGAATTAATAAGGTTCCAGTCACCACAGATCTGATATACAGTAGCTTAAGGTGTACTTTATCACTACTAGGCAAGAATATAAGTGTAAATAATCACATGGGATTAGTTCCCAAATTAAACACCTTACACAGAAAGTAACTGAAACTTTAGCAACTGCTCTCATTACTCCCTTCGTAAAGGATGAAAGTTTCCATTTCACATTCAGAGACTTCACCACTCAAACACTTCATACGTGTCTGGATATTTGTTCAAGTTAAAATTATTTTACAGAAAAAGGAACTAAAGCTGGTTTCATACTGAAAAGTTTGGACTACAGAATTCTTAGAAATGTGTGTTTTAAAGAAAAAGGAAATAGATTTAAAAAAGAAAAGAACACAAACTAAAAAGACATAGGTTGGTAAGAAAAAGTGGTTCTTAGGCTGTAAAGATGACCCCTAGATTTACTATTTTATAGTTCAAGACAATACTGCTTATTTTGAGACTTCACCTTAGGAAAAAAGCTTGAAGAGGTTTAGGCTGTTCCTCAGTGTCACACTGTCTTCAATACAAGCATTATCCAACAGTTTAACAAGTCACCTGTTCTTAAGCTATCCCTAGATCATGGTTTCCCAGTAATTAAATAAGAATCATTAGCAGATCTCCCACTAGGCTTAAGCTGATCCAACTCAAATGTGAAGTTAGCCAGAGTAAGTTCAGATTTCATAACTGGCATAGAGCTGGTAATATCAGATCTGCCTGATCAAAACCTCACTCTGTCAGTTAAGATTAACAACACAGCAATGCTTTGTGCTACATGTTGACTTCATTTTCAATGTGGTTACAAGATTGCTAAAGTGGCTTAACAGTATTATGAAGTCCTGGCCTCAGTCTTGCCCATCACAGACACCAAGCACCAGCTTGGTACCAAGGACCTTTTTTAGCCCGAAAGAGACAAGTTACTTTTCTTTGTACACAAGAAAACCATCTACACTTCCAGTTCTTCATTCTTTAGCAGCTTTTAAAGAGTATATGTAACTTGTTTCAAGTCCTCTGAATACAGGCATAAAGCTTACAGGCTAGCAGCTAGTATTTGTTGGTAAACCCCACCATGCACTAGCTTGAAGCTGAATGTGCCTGACCTGAACTAGATTCTTTTCAATTCTTTTATTCTTCCCATATAAGTTAGATAACTTTGTTAACCCTAGAGTTAGAGATCCTTTGAATTGTTCCCCAACTACAACATAATCAAGCTTGATCAGATAAAGCTATAAAGCTAGACATTTTGACAAGTTTTTGACCAACCTTTAAAATTCAAAGCCAGTACAGATAAAGAACACTTATAAAGATATAGCACATGCAAATATGAGATTTAGCATTTAACAACTTACTTGCTGGAACGTGGTACAACCATCTCTGCTAGTGTTTCATATTGCTTAACCCAGTCATTATAATTTACCCTAGAGAATATACAGGTTACGGTTAGACTTTCAGTACTGTAGAAATCTTAAATTAATGGATCAAGTTTTTCCAAAAAGATGTTAAAAACATTTAATCATCACATCTTCCAACCCAGGTGTAGGTTGTCAGAAATACGCAAGACATCAGGGACAGTCCTCCCTGCTGATATTAAGATTATTGCTAAATAAACTATAATGATAGCAAAAGCAACATATTTTATCTTCAGTCTTCATATAAGTTTATAAGTGTAAAATTTTTGAAATCAAAGAACTATGAAATTAAATTAGTCATCATTAAGTACAGATCTCAGGGGACCAAATGGACTTAACTGTCAAGGTTTATCAGAAACTCCTTATGTAACTCTGAGTTACCAATAGGAATACTTTTTCCACAATTACAAATGGGTTCCCCAGAGTCCTGCACCTGGCTGAAGGACCACGGAGAATTTTGGAAGCCCTGCCTTTCTGTAGTTGGTGGTTAAGAGGTTCCACCCTTTCAACACCAAAAACAAGTCAAAGGTAAAAGAAAAATAACAGTCAAGATATACTAACCACCTGTTTTCTGCTAAAGCCACTGCAAAACTGTTTTGCCTTCACCTGAGTTTTACATGTGACAGAGACTATTGCTTCATGTGATAATCAGCCTACTGGCTATCTTTACAAGTTAGAAGTTCTCTTTGCTCCCAGCTCCAGAATGACAGTCTAGTGCCATTTTCTCATTTTACAAGAGTCTTAAGGGCATGTGGATCACCACTTTCCTTGGCCAGGGGAAAAGGTGGGGGTTTTGTTGTTCAAACATTTCAGACAGGAACAATCTGCTCCCAGCAAACCTTTGACATGACATAAGCAGTGTTCCATTGGTAGAGACTTAGATAAAGAAAAAAGCAGCATTCTGGCAATCTGAAAAAGTGCAGAGCACAGAAGTAAAGAGTTCACTTCGCTCACTAAGCGGTGAAAGCCAGCATAGTCCTAACCAGGATAATTCAATCATTAAGCCTGCTAATGTAAAACAAGTAACGTTTTTACTCAGTACTTATTTTCATGAGGATACCTTCTGCAACATGACTAGCCAGGACTAATTATTAGACAAGAGACATAAGTCTAATCTCCAGTTTCTTAAAGAAATTCATGAGCACTCAGCATCCCTTATGATGAGTTCCTGTGAACAATGGAATACAGGTACAGAGGCTCGTTTGCCTCTGCTAAGCATCCAAAAGTTTGTGTTAGTTCATCCAGGAAAACCCCAAACAAATGCAGATATCCTTTCTTACAGTATTACAGGCTTGTGGGATCTATTATTTGATTTAAATTTATTATTTTATTCTGCTCTTCAGACAAACAATAAGCTTACTTTGGTACAATCACTAATAACGTGACCAAATATTCTGAATCGAGTACAAAGTCCTCTTTCTTTACAATATCAGCAAGACTTCTGGTTAGCAAGCTTCCCCTGCAGAGAAACAAAGACAGCCAGAGTAAATACATGTTTAAGAATTGAATTCATCTGGACAACAGTTTCCAGTGCTTGATAGTATAACATTTTCAAAAACATATTTTACTTAAGCATTCACTATTAGCAGAGCAAACAAAATGTCCTTATATGCATTTTATATCTTACTGTCTAAAGTCACTGAAAGTTTTTATCAGTAGCTCCACTGCTGTGCATCATTTCCGTATTCCAAATACCTCACACACTTAAGAAGCCAAGTTCTCTTTTTAAACGTGATTTTAAAACACAAGAACCATTAAAACCATTAATTGTGAAGTCTAGTATATGGAACCTCAAAGTTACAACTAACCTAGTACAGACCTACATACAGAACCTCAATAAAAGTTGAAAGCAGCATATTGCTTCATAGTCACAAAAGACTAAGAACATACACAGATTTAATGGGGCTTAGCTGACAAATTACCATGGCTTAAGACAGACCTTAAGGCTCACTCATAAAATGGCTGTCATCTGAATCAGTCAGCAGGCTTCATACTATTAACTGTTGGGTCAAATTAATCAACCTTATTTGCACAGAAGAACTACTGTACCTCAACCGTATTTCAGATAATTATCACATGCACATGACAAGACAGCATGCAGTCCTTGTTTAATTTATTACCTGCATGTATGCAACAGCTGTCTCTCTGCTGGTTAGTTTTGAGGGAAGAAACCCAGTAATATTGATATGCTTAAAGCATAAATTGGAGCGAAGGGAAAGACTTTCTTGTTTAGACAGACACTTAAGTAGCAGTGTTACACACCACTTTAACAGCAAGCTTCTCTCAAAAGCTCCAGCAATTTATACTATTTATACATGCTTTCGTATATTTCATAACTGCTTATCAATCACAAGTGAGCTATTACCAGCAAGTCAGCTGGTAATAAGTGTTCTTTTATGACAGCTGCTATTCAAGATTGATAAACACCTCAAAAATACATTAAGCTTAGAGCCTGTACCTCTTCACATGTTACTAAGTTTTCATGGTTAGATAACTTTGCTGTGCTACATTAGCAAAAAAAACAGTGTGACTTACGCATTCTTTCTTTCCAAATTCTGAAGGTTCCCTTTCAGATTATTGTATGCTGAGGCTCTTGCTTTCAGATCATTGTCAATCTGGTTTACTCCCTTAAAGATAAAAAGAAAAGGAACAGTGTCTAGAGAACTAGAATAGTTTTTAAATGCCTTCTCAATTTGAAAGCTTAGATCTGCCAACAAGAACTTAATGAAAAACACACAAGTTAAAATGTTTATTTCTCTAGTACTTGACAAACTTCACTCAAAACTCAGAAAACTCTAAGTTAGAATTCCTTTAAAGGAAAATCAGCCAATAATAAAAGTTACGCATCCTCTTCCGGTATCAACTGGACATGCTACTGCATCCAGCTGATCATGACTCCATCACCTTGAGGCTACCACCGTCCATCTCAGCTGACAGGAGAGATCATTTGAAGTTTACCTTCCTACTGTGATGTAAGTACACCTATGAACACTGGGCATCACTTCCTCCAGCTGTTACCTCACTTCTCATTATACTTTTCCCTCATTAGAGTTTCAGTGACAAGAATGATGGTCCAGTTTCATGAGTAGCAAATCAAGAATTAAGTAACCCAAAGCATTAATGCAACTTAAGAGGAAAGACTGTTGCACTGTATTTGCCTACTGCAATTTTTACCCTTCCTTGAGATGAACAGCCTTGGTCACTCAAAGATAGAATATCAACTAAATGCATCATCTGCCTGACTCCAAATGGCTGTTACTATTTACAGTTCTAAATATTATCACCATTATTTTATATCTTTTTTTCCCCAAACACAGCTATTTCCCATTCTGTATGTCTGCAAAGGAAAATACAATAAATTATATCACCATCTCCCTTCACAAAGTCGTATTTTATGCTGCTGTTTTACATCGGCAGTGGCTTACAACTATAAAGAAAAATCTGTTTTATAAAGTCTTTCTTCATTTAGTAAAAACTTATGTATTTTGGAATGTCTGAAGTTGCACAGGGCCAGTTCCAGGGTAAACAGACAAACAGCATTTCAGACTTAAATCCAATTTATTTCAGACAATAAATATATCTGTTGAATCAAGTAGAGGCAGCATTCTACGTTTAATGTCACTGGCAGCCTTCAATCATCTTTCAAACTTTCATATCAAAGTTCCAACTATTTTACTGTTTAGACTCAAACTCTCACATTTGGCTTGCCATTGCTGCTCAGGTAAGCCATCTTTCTCAAATCCATCCTCCAGGATTAATTAGAATGATTCCCAAAAATGATTCACTCCCAGCTAGCTAACTTGGCAGCGAGTGGAAGAATACAAAACAAATTAAGCAATTAGTAGGTCTTAAACGTCCAATCACACTCCTATCAGCGTGTATCCTATACAAGGAAGTATTTTAAAATCAGTATACTTACTGACAGTTGGATAACTGAAAGAACGTGGTACAGTATTGGTCTGGCATCGTAATGCTGCCTACTCCCTCACTATGGCATGTAAGTGCAAGCATATAAAAATTCCCAGGGACACAAGTATGTGAACACAGTCAAGGGACTCTCCCTTTATTTGGACTTAGACCACTGACAAAACATTTTGTTTGCATAAGACACTTCAGCTTGGGGATCCAGATATGATTTTATGTCCACAAAATAAATGTCTTAAAAGCAACATCACTTAGTTATATAGTGACCTCATTTATCGTAACACATAAGTTCACTTGTCTGTAGCAGGAAGTCGTCATTAAAAGCCTGAACATTCTGGCAGTTTCATTTGGCAACATGTTAATGGCTTGCACCTTTACAGATACAGCAATGCTTTAGACAAAATACTCTGAAAATAAGACAATTTACTTTTTAAACAGATGAGTATTTAAGGTTATTTAAATTCTTTGACTGTTGTAACTTTTAGCAAAGCATGTGGAACAGTTCAGCAGGTGTCACAAAGCACCCATCTTCATGAAAACTTTTTTATACTACAAGAAGTGGCACTATTTTTTTTTTTTTTTTTTTTAGCTATGAGAGAGCATTAGGGGAAAAATTAATCAGAAGCTATTAAGCTAATACCTTTGTGCTTTTGGACTTTTTCCCAGACTGACAACCTTCTCTTCTGCCTTTTCCAAGGATCAAAACTTGCGACAACAGTCTAACTATGCATTGTTTAATGCCAAAAAGCAAAAACTACTGATACCAAACACTGCCTTTACCAACCAGTTCCATTCATCATTTCCTAATTGTCAATACTCTAATTGCTCTCATTTGTAAAGTCAGTGGCCTTTTAAAAGATGACTGCTTAGACAAAAGCCTGTTACTGCTGCTCTGACTGGAGTTTACTGTAAACAAGAATCAGCTTTGCTTCCTATTAAAGTGTTAGAGAATGCAAAACAGCAACCCTCAACATCACAGCAGAGCTCTTGAAAATATATTTGTGTAAAACTGCCAAATGAGGTGACAATGCAAACTTCCTTTTGGTAGTAGAATTGGTGGATAACTCATAGATGTCATTGCAAAATGAGGCAGACTCATGATATTGCTAAAGAAAGTATGAATATAACATAGTGGGCCTATTTCTACACATAGCAAAACCCAGATATTTAAACCACTTACATAGTCATTGGCAATACACGAGTGTCTTCTTGTAACTATACAACTGAGCTGTTGTACTTCAGCAGATACGTGGGTTGCTGAAAATGTTGGACTAAGGGCACTAAGGCTGTTGAGGTTGTCTCCTTGCGTAACAGTCTTATGACCGTAATTTCAAATACAAAGAATGACTAGATTAAGTGACAGCTCTCACATGGCACAGATACCATCTTTCAAGTCTTCAGTATTGACACTGGGGTTCACAATACTTCTGAAAGCTAAAAGCTGAAAAAAACCTTGATGGACAGTTTCAGCAGATTTCCTTTCATTTTAAATGCTTCTAACACTGCTATAATTTTTCCTCAACTGACAAACTCCCCACTGCAGTTGCCATTACTTTCATTTTGGCAGACAGCAGAATCTGCTGCTATAGTGAGTGAGGAGGACATAAAACCATACAGGAAAAGTAGTATCTCATGATTTGACAAGCTTTTCAAGTTATTTTAACATCAACATGTCAAGAGGCTTCACAGATTTTAATTAATGTAGCTCTATCAATTTTCCTGTATCTTCCTGTTAATCACATGCCAAAGCGAAGATTTTAACTATGTCAGGACTCTCTTTGCCTTCAAGTCCTGTGACACTATCTCCTACGTGTCACTTCTACAAGAACATAAGGCAATTTCAGTCATCTTAGAATCATAGAACCATTAAGGCTGGAAAAGACCTCTAAGATCATCAAGTCCAACCATCAACTAACACCACCATGACTCCTAAACTAGGCCCTGGAGTGCCACGCCTACACCTTTTTTGAACACCTCCAGGGCTGACGACNCGCTCCTCATAAGACTTGTTCTCCAGACCCTTCACCAGCCTCGTTGTCCTTCTCTGGACACGGTCCAGCACCTCAATGTCCTTCTTGTAGTGAGGGGCCCAAAACTGAACACAGTACTTGAGGTGCGGCCTCACCAGTGCCGAGTACAGGGGCATGATCGCTTCCCTACTCCTGCTGGTCACACTATTCCTAATACAAGCCAGGATGCTATTGGCCTTCTTGGCCACCTGGGCACACTGCCAGCTCATGTTCAGCCGGCTGTCGACCAGCACCCACAGGTCCTTTTCCGCCAGGCAGCTTTCCAGCCACTCTTTCCCAAGCCTGTAGCATTGCACAGGGTTGTTGTGACCAAAGTGCAGGACCTGGCACTTGGCCTTGTTAAACCTCATACAATTGGCCTCGGCCCATCGATCCAGCCTATCCAGATCCCTCTGTAGAGCCTTCCTTCCCACGAGCAGATCGACACTCCCGCCCAGCTTGGTATCATCTGCAAACTTGCTGAGGGTGCACTCAATCCCCTCATCCAGATCATTGATGAAGACATTGAACAAAGTCGGCCCCAGAACTGAGCCCTGGGGAACACCGCTCGTGACCGGCCGCCAACTGGATTTCACTCCATTCACCACCATCTTCCTTCTCTTCTCCACTTTATGGACACACACTTGTGGCTCACAATTGAAAACATTTTTTCAAACTATTTGAAATTAGATTTATTACATAGGTGTCCCTGAAGCTGTCCCTATAGAAGACAGGTACAGCAAAACATGCAGAGAAATGGAAACCCTCAACAGGATGATTCAGACTGAACTCCAGCAGACCTGTTTCTCTGCATTTAGTATGCAGTCTAATAACTCAATGAGGTCCCTAAATTAGATGAAGAATGTAAGCCAGTTATTTAATTTAAAGTTCAGGTTCTGGAGTACAACTTTGCTGCAAGCAGATGATTTATCTAGCAAACTCCAGAACACAGGATAACATGCACTGAATCCTTGATATTGATATATCCTTGAAATATTTTTCAATAAAGGGCATATCCCTTCATGTTCTTTGTTCAACAAACTTAATTGCTACAAAACCAAGTTCTATACTATGGCAACAGGTAAGTTCCAAAAATGAGACAAAACACAGGTGAAAACTTTTTTTCCTTTTTAATTCATAACTTTCACTCCTATTCTAAGGCCAAACCAAAGGCAAGGAACTTTAAAAGCCACTTCCTTGACAAAACTTGTAGAAACCACTTCACACTGTCTTCTGATGTTCTCTCTATCCCTCTTTCCCCACCAAGTTCCTCTTCTCCCAACTTCATGCCTATACCTGCCAAGTATACCTGATACCTTCTTCTGAAGGAGCAAAAGCTTATGTACTTATGTACTTAAGTAGCATCATATATTAAGATTATTATTTTGTAACTGTGGGATATTTTTAATGTGCAAATCTTAAGAGTCATAAGACAGTCTTCCTCCAACAAAACTCCACACTGCAGATGTTTTCCAGGAACAGTTACTAAAATGTGCACTAAATTCAAGATGCAGTGATAGCCCCTAAGAATATATCAAAATGAAAGTGTTAGTTGCATTCTCAGTCAGCTATGTACCATATATTAAGATTTTGTAACCTCTGCAAAAATTTTAAACTAACAGTTTCAGGAAATAAACTAACATCTAGAGAATCTGCAGTTACAGCAAAGCATGAGTCTTCCAGCACTTACCCCCATCCCCACCCCAATTATAGTTCCGACATATCCATCACCAAAGACTATCTCTATAGGTACCCAGAGCAGCCGCTTCTTTTTTCCAGGTTATGTATTTTATTGACACAGGTAACTCCAAGAACCATTTTGCAGATTACAGAAAACAGAAAAGAAAAAACCTGAAAAAGCTGGGAAGATATTAAAGCAAGGGTAGCTTACAGAGAACTCTTTCACTGTTTGAATACAGTAAGTCACTGCTGAAGACCCTATCTATGTTCACAGCAAGTACAAACCAAATGAAATCCCCAAAGTGCGAAAAACTTTACCAAGGTAAAGACAAGGGGGAAACCCATGATAACATTCAAATGAGCTTTCCTTACATCTAACATTGAAGGCTTATTTTTCCCCTCACAGCTGAGTGCCATAGCTTTCAGAAGGTAAGTTCGTTCCCTGGTTCACTGCTAACAGCCCACCAAGTTTGAGAACATCAAACAAATGGCATGCCAGTACAGCAAAATTTAAATGTAAGCGACATCGTTTGCTAGCTATTTAACTCAGTGATCTTAGGAAACAAAAATCAGCAAAGACAGCATAATGGCCTTCACCGAGCACTCTCCAAATCCTATCCCCATCCTAACATACTTCTTTGGTTACTAGAGCACAGACACTGCTACCAGGTCTGCTACTATTGTTATCAAAATTATATGAAGTTAACAAAAAATAGACAAATAGCTTTGAGGACCAAGTTTTGTGCATAAATATCTCAAGTTCAAGTAGGGAAGTTTTATAAAACAAATTACCTTACCTTTGCAATAATTTCTGAAATATTCTTCAAGGATTGCTTGATTGGGTATTTGGCCATATCCCACTGGAACCTTGTTATATAGGTGACCAAGTCAACTAAAATTTTAAAGAACAACTTTATTAAGATACACAATAAAAAGACTGATGTACAATATTCCATGTAGGATTGCTGTAACAGAAGAGTACTGTAACAGACTGTTTCTGGACCTTCACATGTGTGGACCCTGTTGCTTAAGAAATCTGAAAATAAACAATCGAGTTGTAAGTTATCCGTGACCTCTGCCTTCAGATATTGGTTTCTACACCTCTGTAGACCCTAAATGATATTTACTACTAAGTCAATGATGGATGGAGAAGTACAGACAAGACTAACTATTTTTTGCTTTGTGTGAAAAATAGGTGGGAGAAGGGAGGGTTACGATGGAAAAGAAGGCGGCAAAGCTTATGCGGCTCACCTGAAGCAACAGTTTTGTAAAACTATCTAGGAGAGAGTCTACTCCAAGCCCCTATCTAAGAATAACCATGTTAATTAGGATCACTGCACTTGTCTTCATGCTAATCCACTCATATTAGCCTCTCTTGCATCAATAAAAGCTGTGTTAAATTTTATGAAATAGCTTTGAAAACAAAATATTGATTTAGAGACCAGTGCAACTCTTCACTGTAATAAAATGGACAAATATTTCCATGAGACAACTAGTTTTATAAAGACATTCTATCACAATTTGGGAACAACTGAGTATTCCAGCATAGCTTACATAAAATCATACCTATTCAGATGACAGACTACTACAAAGAATGTCTACAGTGATCAGTAACAGTAATTTTTGTGTTCCACCAGAGATGAGCGATGACAAAATACAGCCCTAGAGGATCAAAAGGCTTCTCTAAGTGAGTATTCAGATCTAATTTGTTGCCATTATTTATCCTATAATTTTTTTCAGGGCAAGTGACTCATGGAAAAAAGTACTTCCATGTCTAAACTAGGCTTTCAGAATGTCATACAGAGAGGCAGCATTCAGTATTTTTCAGGATCACTGCCCTCCCTCCTACACTTTTAGGATGCATATATCATGGTTAACACTTTACCTCCATTAGCCAGAAGATTCTCCTGAACTTTATCTTTACTGTCTTCTAGAACATCAGCCATATACTGGGCCACTTTCTTTACAACACTAAAAAAAGAAAGATAAAGATATGAAAAAAAGAATGAAAAAACCTGCCATTTTGAGAAATACCATTTACGAAACTGATCTGAAACTGCCTGAGATTGGATCAAAAGAGACTGCATCAGAAAAGGAAGAGTTGATTGCTTTACATACAAGCTTTCCAAGAGCACAAACTGGGCTCAGTATCTGAAGGAGACCAACTTCTCAAATACATGCCAGAACTTTATTTAAATCCTTCTCTAGTGTTGCTACTCATCAGTTCTCAGCAAGGTGAAGCTACTTCCCTCGTCTCCAGGTAACAGGGGTTGACTTCAGGTGTAATCTCGCTATATTCCAATCTTTTTTTGAAGTTGATGTTACTTTCAAAATCCTAACCCCTTTCTAAAAATAGATAGCAAGGTAGAAATCATCAATAATCCAAATTAAACACAAGGCAACCATGACAATGAAACACCAAAGATAACTGAAGAGCTATGGAGAAACCCAGCCCTAAGCCCTCATGAGATCTGACGCTCAAGACCTCCCTTCCTCTCTAGAAAAGCTATGTTTAATATCATTCACATGTGCCATGCCAAATAGTTTCCTTTTCTATTTAAAAACAACTACTTAACACTTCTCTCCTTGAAACAAAAGATGGCTCCACAAATTCTGGTTATGTGAAATTTTGTTATATTTGCTCAAAATCACTTTCAAAGTACCCTTAGTTTCTTCAAAATGAATAGGTTTTACATTTTAATATTAATGCTGTTTAATCATCTCCGTGGGTAAGGAAACAATGTGTTTACCTTCTCAAAGTCTGTAAATAGTCTAACTTGCTAAAAGAACAGTTTTTACTCCATTTCATCATCACTTCCTGCAGCTGTCAGGCTCAATTCTTAACAGTTCTCCAGGACCCAGCAGCACACAGCACTACTACAGGGAGAACCATCAATGCATAATGTCCCACTATTCCACAAGAAGTTCAGATTTTTTTTTTCAAGTACAGATACTAGGAAAAACAGCAGCTTAGCTGACTGCCGGCAGAGGATTACTCTGAAACAAAAAAAGCTGGAAATAACCTGTGTATTATTAAGACTCAGCAAATCAACACATCATTATTCTAGTATTTTGCGTGCTAGTAAAAATAAACTGTTACCCCTCCACAAACGCATCCAGTTTAGCCAGCTCATCTGACAAACCAACCAAAACATCCAGTGTGCCAACCTAGAAGGAAAGATCAAAATGCATCAGCAATTGTATATAGACATAGAAAGATAAAACCAAATAACAATAAAAGCTAAATCTCCTGAACAGGTAGCTTTGCAGAACTACATAAAATACTGTACTCTGAGATTTCAGACTTGTTGATTTAACAAAGTCACACGGTGTTTCACTTGCTCAAGATACCCCTAAAGCACCACTGTATCAGATCTAATTCACTCTAGTTTGGTGCACAGTTTCAGTCCTGCATTCCAGCCATCCAAAATGTGTTAAAACAACTTTTACATTATGAATTGGCTGCATTTCCCACAAGTCACTTGCTTCAGCATTTAATTTACCACTTTAGATCAAACCTGAAATTTCTGTTATCAGTTATCTCAGTGCTGGAGGCAACCGGAACGTTGAAAACTTTGAAGATACAAGAGTACTGCAGCAGTCAGACCAACAAGAGTCCAGACGTTTTGCATCTGGAGTAATGGAATATCTAGCTTGTCTACAAGCTTTCACTCTTTCTTCTCTTCTCCTCCAGAAAACACTTTCTTCCCTAATTTCCTGTAATAATCTACAGCAATACATATACTTTCTGGGGCCAGGGACAACACCATTTCAGACTCTGTGTAATTCAAACATGAAAATTACAGCACAGTAAAATATTCTGTTTAGCTCTTTCATAAACAAGTCTCAAATGCATCTAAGACATCAAAAAGTGTAAAAACAGTATAGCTATGCTTAAATTAAACAGCCAAAGCATGATTATTTTTTAAATAGGTCATATAATATCAGTGTTTCTTTGGTTCTCTCTTCAAGTACTTACATATTTGTTCATTCTGTTCAATGAAAGTAGGAGATACCTCCAAAAAGACAACTCTTCTTATCTTTAATGTTTTAGCTACTAGTTTATATTTCTTGCTGAAATATTATTAGGCATAAGTGAATCTTCTGTCTAGTCAAGATGCTATTATCATTATTTTTAGTCTAGCATCTTTGTTCTATATATTTGACCACTCAACTTGACATGATTCCTATTCTCTTTAGCCTTGAAGCAGAAAGAAGCACAATTACTTAAGTAACATCACAACCAAAACGCTTTCCATGCCCCACCTTCTTCTGAGCTAGATGCAGAATAAGGAAGCTAATGTTTTGACTAGTCACTTACAAGCCACAGGACAAGTAAGTCTTTAAGGAATAAGGCTGCTGTTCGATGGAGACTACATCACCGCTTCAATGAGTTTTAACTAAAGGATCTCACTCCTTAAACAGTTCAACCAGGTCCACAGAAGCCAGACTATTTTCCATTGTATATAAAGTATACTCTCAGTTTCTGCCCCTTTTAGGAAGTAGAGCAGAAACAATAACAATCGTTTATAACCCTAATGGGCCACATCAGTTTTCAGTGATAACTTTTCTAAATGCTGTAGGCACCCTGCAGTTTGAAAGGCATCCTGACTCATGTCCAAGAATCTCCTGGGAGGAGACAGACATTTGTTGTAGTCCCTCTTCTTACCTCTACTAGCATATCTCTTGAAATAACTCAGGACAGTCTAAATGTGAAACTAAGACACACTGAAGCACTTTGTGGCCTGGGCCCGTTCCTTAGCAGAGACAGGAACAAGGCATCACGCCACCTGAACTTGATCCATTCTGTAGACAGAGATTGGTGGCATTTTTTCCTCTTCATTTTGATACACTTTGATGAGCTTTCACTCAGTTACGCCGAGCTCACAATTCTTCTTGTTCAAGAAACACATGTGTGTCAGGATAGATCTTTTCCTAGTGAATACACTGGCTCATAACTTTTCCATACCCTGATAATTGTATTTAACCAAGAGAAACTGCTTTCAGATTTCGTTTCTCTTTGCTTCTCAGAGTAATAGTTCAAACAGTTTTCTTCCCATTTTCTATAACACACATTGCAGGTCATACTGGAATGCTCAGCCGGAGACAACCACTACTCTAACAGAAGAATGTTACTTCTGGACAGAGAAAAGGCAGCAGCTGTTTGATCAATCCCTGTATTTTAAATCGAGCGTTTTCACTGCATCTCAGCCTGAAAAGGAGCAGCAGACAATTCTGAAGTTAAAAAAAAACCCAAACCAAAAAAACAAACAACAAAAACCCACCAAAACCAAAACAGAAAACCATCAAGGGAAACCATATCATCTGAATACTCAGATCACAAGTCTCCATTTTTCTTCTAATTTTCTTCTCTGGCTAACTGCTAGCAGTATGAGGTCAAGACTACTATCCCTGGAAAAACTGCTGTATTAGCTGAAAGAACGCAGCTTGCTGAACCTTTAAAACTTACAGAGTGAAGAATTTTTAACTTAGAATTTCAGAAAAAATTGTTGTCTGAATTATCTTTAGATCCACACATAACCATCAAAAGAAGTCAGCTGTTCTCTCTAAAAAGGCTGCAATTATTCCCCATCTACTGTTTTAGTCTAAAGAAACAAAGATGATACAAACCAAATATAATTCTTAGGACATTAAATTGGGCTTACATACCTTCAAGTCTGGAATATTGAACTTTGAATTGGTAGAAAGATTGTTATTTTTTGTAGTTGCTGCATGTAGTTTCTCCCATGTCTGTTGACAGGTTTTTTCCCCAGGAGCAGAAATCAACCAAAACTCGGTCATTTTTGTGTCTTTATATTGATGCTTTCTGCTTCTGAAGATAGAGGCAAGATGCTAGTAGAAGGGAAGCGAGGTGGGGGGAAGAAAGAATATCTGCCATTAGTTCAGGAGTCAAAGCTTTGCCTGAAGAAAAACATTTCATTCCATGTTACTAAAGTGCAGTGCCAACCACTGTAAGAGATTTTACCATGAGTATCACGTGGTTCCAAATTCATTTTTTTCCTATCTTCCAAATCACATTTGCACAGTCAGAAAGTCTTTTTAAACTGCCCATCCTGCAAGTTAAAGTGGGCTGAGTTTGCAACATTAGCATCTTTCAACTGCAATTCCACGAAAGATTATAAGCAAACAAACTAACTGAAAATAAGTCCAATAGAACAGGACCCAAATCATATTTTCACAGCTGTATATATTTTCCAGCATCTGTACAACAGACAACTTTTTCTGAACACATAAGAGAAAAAAAACCAAATTTCAACTCTGACTTTATAGCTTTTCTAATCACTTTGCAGATTAGGACAGTGTTTTAAAGTGAGTAAATGCCTACGAAATATTTAAATCTGATAAACTTTAGGTTATTCTTTACGGCAAAGAAGGTTTTCCTGGCAGCTAAAAATTTCAACAAAAAGCAGGACACTTTCTAGTCTTGGTATCGCCGTTGTCATTGCAGACCTTCAATAACGTTACACCTACTGGCATTAGTCAAGAGAGTATCAGTACTAAATACAAATTATGTTGAGCTACTTTGCAAATGACCTCAGGAAGTTAATGACAAACTGGTTGAGAGTTACTGGATTTTTTTTAATAAGGGAGTGAAGAACAAAATCAAAGCATACCTTAACAGAATCTAAATGTCAAATTTTGATATTTGCAATGTCTTCTGTAGCAGCTTTGAAAGAGACGAGACTAACCTACATTTCATAACGAGCACAGACTACAGCACTCAGGTTTTTTGAGAGCGAGAATCAAATATTGTATTTGTACCAATTAATACACAGTAGCAAACTTTGCCCAAAACAACACATATAGGTCCTTCATCTGTGTAATCATTCTAGGGCCAACAAGTTATCAAGGGTGTTGAAGTTAGAAATGAGCTAAAGAAAGGCCTCTTAGCTGATTCTTTTGTTCAGCTACTCAGGAAGCCTAAAGCTGAAGAAAGCTTACCAACCGTTATATTAATATCATGAAGCACATCTTGTCACTGGCGTAACAGCCATCCTCCTTCAATTAAGGGGCCTTGTTTATAACTAGAGATTATGACATCCAGTTATCGAGGCTCTTGGTACTGCACACTCCATGATGTCTGACACTCCATTACCAGGTAGTAGCACAGCAGTGCTATAATCCTAAATACAGACAATGCCAAGGCAGGTACAGATATTTGAGAAATCAAAATATTTACAAGACCAGACATATGTCCCACTCCACACAAGCTTATCCGGCCTGACCCCGCCCAGTTCTGGGCACTCTCCTGTGCTGGGGCCATACACCTGCACAGCTGGTTCTATTCAAAAGCAGAAAGTCCAGGACCTGGAAGTTATCTGTGCTCTCCTCACTGGCACTACTCTCTCTTCTCCCCTAATAAGTTGACAAAGCAGGCTGGAAGGAGAAGGGATAAGGAGTTCTTTGCTCCTGGAAATAGTATGGGTGAGAAAAGGGGTCCTATCTCTGAGAAGGACAGGTGAAAAGACTGGGTCTACTTCCCCCACCATGCTGTGGCCTTGACCATTGGGGGAAGGTCCCCGAGAGCAGAATCAGAGAGGGGGGGTGAAACCCATGCCAACAGCCCCTCAAGCACCACTGGCCCCTCATGCTCAAAAACGCATACTGTTACAATCCTTGGTCATACTATACTGATAATTTTGGTATCGTGAGGTATCACGAAAAATTAAAGCCACATCAGTCATCACCAATATAACATAGCACGTTACAGGGCTTCTTTGTTTAGGGAAGCACTAACCAGATTATCTCACATAACGGGTCTCCGTGGGAGGTCTACTAATTATCAACGATTTGGAACGAGACAAAATTTCCTCTTATTCAGACTACTTTGATGCATCATGTTCCTTAACACATGCCAAACTTGGCGAATCCACTGCACATGATGTTTTCCTACACTGCACTGAACCCTGGCCCTATAAAAGACACGGCCAAGTTTACAGTAAACTTAACCCACGCAGGGAGACACCGCTACAGCTGACACACATACTCAAAGTGTTTAAGCTTTAAATTGGTTTTTGTTTGTATTTTACTACACTAGGGCTAGAAGAGGCTTTGGAATGAACATTGGATAAATAAGAGGAACTACTTCAGGCAGGAGCAGCAGCAGAGTGCAGATATCCAAGTAAAACACAGAACAGCCATAACATAGAAATCCAGGCTCCTATTCAGTAAAACAGATGGAACATCACATTCTCATGTTTTCCACTAGAACATAAATAGCCCTTAAAGAATATGTATAAAGTTTCCAGAGATTATATCATCTAAGGAAACAGTTACATGTTTACAGTGACACATTCTCATTCCCTGCATTACAGATTGGGAAAATCAGCTCACCACTAAAAATTTAAACACCTTTTCCCAGGAGCGGGGGTAAAGTTTTCCAATCTTTTGAAGTTAGTTTTCAAAGACCAACTGTTCAGACTTCATATTACGACTACCAGTCTACCATAAACAAGCCTGAAGAAACAAACACCTGATAGATTTGCAACAAGTCTTTTTTCATGCTTAAAAACCAATGAACTAGAGTACTTCATGCTTCCTTAATATCAGAGGCAAAAATGGATTGTTCAACTGAATAACCAAGGTCTTTTTCTACTGCTCAAAGTGAAAAGGTACAGGTGGAACAGTTGTAGCTCCCAGGAATCATTAAGCTAGAGGACTTCTCTTCCCTTCCTCCCTCACCATTTTTCTCTGTGTGGCTGGTTTTCCTGAAGCTCTGTTCCATTTCTAATAGCCATGGGAAATAAGATGATTCCCCATTTCAGGTACCTATTCAATGGAGGTATTTTCAAATACATACAAGGAAAAAAGTCTGGTAGAAGAGTTTTAAATGTTTGTTTGTATGTTTGTTTTATGTGAAGGGGGATGGAGTTTGAAATCAGAACTATGGGGAATAACGAACAAGAAGTGAATAAAGAAGTGCTACAGAACGGTAAGAAAAACAGAAACAAATGCTAATCAGCCAAAAAATACATACTGACCCGCTGTAAAACGAAAGCCATGAAATTTAAAGAGAAGGACCACAGAATAAAGCAGGAAATACCAAGTGTTCAAATCTTCTAAGTACATCGACAGGTGTTTTTCAGTAAACTATTATTTTATTCCTTTGATCTGCAAATAATGGTATATAGTCTGCCTTGATATTCACTGCTGTGGTGAATTTATTCCTCCTCTAGGTCAACAGGTATTTCTGAATTGGCAAGCCTTGGCACCTCAGCAGTCTGCAAAACCTACCACCAGCCTCTTTTTGGCCTTAACATTAGAATATCAGTTACATGGATACTAGCATTTATTAGCTGCACCTTGCCCTGAGAAGACTTATCTATACTTTCAACAGTATTTTAAACTACACTATTGCAAGTATGTGATCACCCAGAAATTCTTGTCCAATGCAGACTGGGATTTAATTGTACTAAGCACTATCTGTATAAGGATACAGCCCTAACTTAAACATCTGCAGTCTGAAGCACTGTATGTTGAAACTTAAGTTACAGGGGGAAAAACGAACACAACAAAAACAAAGCAACAAAGAAGTTACAACAAGCATGCTGGCAGAAGGAAGCCTTGTTTAGCTTTTAGTTGTCTCATATCCCAAGAAAACCCCAAAGGCACAGTTCAAATTTTTAAGTACTTGGCTGACAACCTGATGATTAAACTTCTTTCCTTTCTCTACTTTGCTCATGATTGCAACAATTAATTAAAGCTGAGTATCTAAAGCAGAAGCAGGGAGGATAACCCCAACAGAAAGCTGCCTATCAGCTATCATCTCACCTTCCTCACTCCCAAAGACCATTAGCTGCATTGTTCCAGCCAAATTTTCTCAGACTTTCCTGCTTTTAGGTTTTTGGATAACAAACCAAGGGAGTAACCAAAAAAAGGTAGAAAGTATAAAACCTAGAATAAGCAATAAAAATGGACAAGTTGGACTACTGTTTACACCGTGTACCTCTATGACCAGCACTTTTTTGTAACATACTATTGAGCAGAATTTGTCATAGCATAGTTTCACCGAATCGCTGTTAGCTATTTTTGCTATTTCCATTGTTTCTGACGTATGCTCTTAAAAGAAATATTCATAAATTAATATCCACATACATAAATGGAATTGTCTACAATGCATAAATCTATCAATTTAAAAAACATTCAATACTATAGCACAAGTACAGTTAATCGAGCTAATGCTTTCAAGGTGGTATTTTTTTCCTAAACATTGTCCATTCAGTACCCTACCACACTATGATATTAAGAGAGTAGAAACTATGGTCCTAGTTCTGCTGAATATGGGTAAAGCCACCCATTAAGGAGTGAAACTGCTTCTGAGATACCATTTTAAGTATTTGCTGGCCAACTTCAGCAAAAAGTGTTTGCTATACAACTGAAGGAAAAAAAAAATTTGGGAAAATATGAATCAAAGTTTATGCAAGAATCTCTCCAAGGACCACGCTGAAGCAAAGTTCAGGACTTTGAGGAATAGGTTCTCGAATTCCAAGATTACATATGGCACTAAGCTAGCTACCTTTATATTTATGATTCCACAGGTCATAAAATTACTATTTTAATACTGATCAACCAAACCGTCAGTATCTAAAAAAAAAAAAAAAATTTAATCTTGCAAGACCAGCAGTGCTTTGACCCATCTTTACCTTGCTTAGTACTCACAAAGAATGCAAGTTCTCACTTTTAAGGGCTTAATACTAGAAATTCATTAGAACATGCAGCATCTCATTGAGTTTCCCTTGACACTTTCTCATAAGCATACTCACAACATAACTTTGAGGTGTAATAGTCTTCCATATGCTGTTACAAAGAGATATACGTAACAAACACATTGCCAAGGTGTTCTGCTAGTCAAATAAGCAGAACCCATCTATAAAGTGCTTGAAATATTTCATCCCTTGAAGCTTTCCTTGAAGCTTATCTGGTTTTGAACCCTATCTACTCTTAATGCCCGAAGTAAGTTTGACATATTATTTAAAATGTATTTTGCATTACTACCTGTAATTTATACTGCTTAATTTCTAGGTTATTAAGACAGTGGACAGTAAGAGAAAAATAGATTTTCAAAGAAAAAATCTTTCATGCACTATACTATAGTCTAAGCAATAAAACCACTAAACAGCTGTTTCAGTGCTGTACCTGGAAACACATATAGCAATGTCAAAACAGAATCTCAACTAAGACACTCTGCATTGCATTTTTGAAAAACAACACGGCTGGGGGAGGGGACAATTGTTTCTTCTTTCCTATTCAGCTCAACAGGAAAGCTCAATTTACTAACGTGACTTACAAGTCTCGCAATATACAGCACTAAGCCCCCAGGATGTTATTTCTTCAAGCTCAATCTCAGAAATCACTCCTGACGCTTGGCGTTTGGCCTTCGCTGCTTCTACATCTCAGAAAGGGAAGTGGCCACAATGAGGAAGGCAGAGCTACGCCCGGGAAGATTTCACAACGGAGAGTTCACATGCCTTGGGCAGAAGCAACACGGGGCCGGGCGAGCTAGCTTTACCCCCCCAGAGCCGCTGATCTGGATCACGGGGATTAGATGACCGTTCCCATAACCCAGGCAGGCAGCAGCTGGCCCGGCAGCCCCCGGCGCAGGCTCCCAGGACCGCGCTTTCACGTCGCACTCCGCAAGACAAAAACCCCACAGCGGCTACCTCACTCCCGGCGCGGGAGCCCGGCAGAGCGGCGGCAGGGCAGCCCCGGCG
>WAAD01000082.1:132526-160429 GCA_013389945.1 Fregata magnificens | reverse complement strand
GCACCGCCGCCGTCACGGGCACCGCCAGCCTCCTCGGGGCGCCGAGCCGAGCTTCCTGCGGCTGCCACCGGCGCCTCAGGCCCCAGCAGGCTCCCGTGGGCACCAGCCGCCTCAGGGCCTGCTCAGCAGCGGTCACCTCTGGTAAATCGGGGCTTGGCTAGGGAATTTGTGGGAAAAATACGTCTGGATCAGAGTGGCTTCGTCCACTGCAAGGAAGCAGATGGTGTTAAGAAGGCTCTGTACGATTTCTGCCCTTGGGGCAGAGAAGGATAGTCAGGTCTGAAAAACGTGTGTGTTGGTTCTTGCTGTGGTTGGCTGATTTTCCTCAGATCGGCTCTTGGAAAACACACAGCCTTGGAAAATGCAATGGTAGTTCAGTGATCAAAACTATCAGTATATGTGCACTTAAATACTCTTGATCTGTTGTGGAGGCCTTGGGAGAGAAGACAACGTGCGCGCAGGTCAAGAGTGGGAAAAGATGGGCTTAGAAAGAAACTGTTGCCGTTTTATTTTGGCACCAAAACCGATTTCTCTTACCTTGCGCGGTAGTTGCTAAATAAAAAATAGCAGGTTGTAAATTGCTGTATTACTAGAGAAGCCAGTTCCTTTTATTGTGTGAAACCGCTGATCATCTTAATTGGCATTATTATCTGGAGAAAGCAGGAACCATATACAAAAAGCAAACTACTTTGGTTTGCTGGTTTTGATGAACCAAACGATTCATTCTTATTTTTTCTTCTTTTTTTGCAAGTAACCAAGAGTTGGGGCCGTCCTATAGGTGTAGCAGGCAACTGCAGCACAGAGGAGGCACAAATGTGATTGCAGATACCAAAAAGGTAACTTCACATAGTCCCAGCCCAGCAAAGGATGTGTCTGCATGTCTGTGGGAGCAACTCCTCTAGTCCAATGGTCTTCTCCCCCTGAAGTATTTACAGATCTAGCAGCTCCAAACTCTGCTTAGTCAAGTTCAAAGTGTGAATGTTGTTAAACAACTCTTTAATATGGCAAGTCAGTCTTCCTTCAGATATTTATGTTGTTCTTCAACCACCAGAGGCTTCTAAAAATGTTCCCATTACTGAACTGCCCACAGCCATTTATAATTCTTTCGACATGCTCCGACTGGTACAACTTAGACATTTCTCGTATCAGTATAAAAAACAGCATACTCTAAAATAACTCAGTAAAACAGAAACTTACCCATGTTAAAAGCAGGCAAACTTATTTTTAAATACCCGCATTACAAATTTCACCAAGAATCATTTCTTAATGGCTGAATTATTAACATTCAGTTTTCAGTGGAAGTTATTATAATACTTCACAATAGACACATTTTCTCATTATTATTGCAAGCGTTTCCTCAAAATGTGGCAATATATGCCATATGCCAACACTAGCTAGCAAATGCAAGTCATTATCTATGTTATTTTTGGAACATGATAAGATTTTTTTGAGTTATCCGTAGCCTCAAGCTATCAGATGGAAACTTGGTATTAACCTCTATAAAGAGAGGTTGTTAATAAATGATACTATAAAATAAGTACTTAACAGAAGAATAGCAGGCATTTCTAACCTGTATTATGACAACACACTTGTAAAACCACAGGAGGGGATTCTGAGAACAAGGACCTATGATCTGCCACTTAAAGTCCACTGCCTAATGTGGTTGGTTTTATTACAATATTTGCCATTTGGTTAATTAAGATCAATGAGGTACAAAGCAGGCCTGTAGGCAATCTATAACTCTTCACTAGAAAACAAAATAGGAAAAAAGAATTAACACAAATTAAATAATCGGGATATTAGCACCCTCAGAATAAACACACAGTAACAGTGAGCTGCAACATGGTCTTTAAGCGAGCTGTCAGTGAGAAACCCAAGCCAGGTGTGCAGTAATTATAAATGGTATCATGGAGAACACTGTGAAAAATAACATTTAAAACCAGAGCTGCTACGATATGAGTGGGTATATGGTAGATTAAACAGATATGTTCACTAATATTTTTATAAATATACTTGCCTGTAACATTGCTCCATCTGGCCTGACAGGGATATTTTTATGAAGACTCAGAAGCCTGAAAGAAATAGTACACGCTTTTTTTATGGCCTGAGAAATTTATTTGTTGAAGTTTTCTTGGGGGGGGGAGGACTGTAATGGGTCTTTTTGACCTCAGTTGTTTTCTGTTGTATTTTTTGAAAAATAATTCTCTCTTTAAATCTCATCTGACAACCCAAATTTATGTCAAAAAAGACCTTAGATCAGCTCTCCACATAGGCCTGTATTCAGCTCGGAATATCTGAATGACTTATTTTTGTTCAGGAAAACTCTTATGCACAGGCTAAACCCAGACTGACTTGAGTATGCTCAGGGGTGCACAGAGATATTTGCAGATAAAACTACTTAGAATTGAGAAAGCTTACCTAAGAGTTAGGCAAGAGGCGGCAGGGGGGCAGGGTTGTCCTTAGGCCGGATCTTTTTACCAGCTGTGGAAAGTGGTTGCTCTTTTAGATTTGGAGAGTGAAAACAAGAACACATGAGATGGGTTATGGAAGTAGCTGCTGCTGTTCAAAAATCCTGGTGGTGAAAGTAACACTACCCAGGGCTAGAAGAGTCCCACAGGGCTTACATGACCCAGAGCATGTGTGCCACAGCAGGCAGCAATGGGGAGTCCCCAGCTGGGGAATCCACACCTGCTGTGTGGGAGCCTCAGCCAAAAAGCCCATGCAGGCTGCTGTCAGAAGCCATCCGGGGACTCCGTCCCATGAAACCCTCTCATTTCTGAGTTGAGGTTTCCATTCCACGTTCCCTGACGGCGACGAGTGTTTCCAAAATGAATGTGGTGAAAGGATTTTAGCTTTTCATTCTAGTGCAGTGACTCTCAACATCTCCAAGCATTTCTGAGGGAAATACAGATTTTATTTGAATTCTGATTCTCCACCCATTTTCTATCTATTTATTTGTTTTGATGTGTAGCCAACTTTTCTGCAATGATCTCTGCAGAGCTACATGTTCTTCTTTGGTATGTAGATGACACACACAACAGAGATTGGCAGAGATGGTATAGGTTTCCCTTGCTTTCTGTCATTCTCTGAGGCCGTGTTCCTAAAAGGCCTAAAAAAGGAAAGCTATCTTTTCTAAAGCTTGAGAATACCTGTAGATTAAAAGATAGAAAAGAATAATATTGCTATACATATATCCCAGTATCAAGTTGCACTGGATTCAAATATCTGAAAAATAGGAAATACAGTGGGGTAAGATGATGTTGTCCTGTTTAACACAGGGAGAGTGCTGTATAAGACCCCATCCTCCAGCCTCCATTGGTTTGGCTGATTGATAGGAGAATGAGAGAAAAAATACTGTTTTCCCGAAGTTATTCAAAGAAAGTAAAGAGAAAATAAACTTGTATTACTTCGTTATTTACTTCTATTTTTCCTGGAGGTGGCTTTTTGAAAGCATTTTAATAAAAGATAACTATCAAAGCACATTGCATTTTAATCTTTCTTGATGTTGCCTGGGAGACACAAGCCTTAAGATTGAAATTTAAGTCTTTGAAAAAGGATGTTTGCAAATCAGAGCAGAAATGGTATATTTTCTTCAGCCAAGCTTTGTGAAGGAGAGAGAATGTCTCTTCCCTAGCTGCTTCTCTGTTTTAAAACTGCCTCCCTGGCTTTCAGCTTCAAATGAAGGAGTTGAGGAAGATAATAAATTTGAATTTTCCAAAAATTTTAAAATTCCTGAATTACCCCAACTGAAGTTGAAGTCCCCATTTATATGTATTCATGCATATGAACATTTAATTATTCTATACAATGTGGGCAGCATCAGGACAGGTGCAGAAGGACTTAAACCAGCATGCCTAAAAAGCTTTGGGGCAGGAGGTACTCTGACGGACCTGAAATCCGCGTCCAAAGCCTTGTTCCAAATGAAGCAGAGGGAAGTTAGGAACAGCATTTGCGATTCTGAGTGCGTGCTCCACCCAGACAGCAGTGACTGCTGCCTTGCCTGTTCAGTGCAGGGCAGAGAGTCCTTGAGTACCCTACTGATGCGGGTCTCCGAGCCAAGGTGTTTAGGAGATCACCTGATTTATGGAAAGGGGCACTGGGAAGCTCAGTGCTGTCATGAATCTGTGTTTCAGAGCCTCTGATTTAGAGCTCTGTTGTAGAGAGAAGCTGATGGGGGCTTCTTGTTGGGCTCTAGCTCCAGGCTTGGACTGAGCAGAAGGGTCTGGGAGGACTGTAGCTCTGTATGGTCAGCAATGCCCAGGGACACATTCAGCCCCGTAGCTGCACAGCGCTTCCATCCACACGCTGCTGCATCAGGCTTTGTATTAGTCCCACTCTCAACACAAAGTCAGGCAACATCCTCTTTGGCCAGCACACCTGCGTCTACGGCAGAGCTCAGCTGGCCTGGCTACACCAGCAGAACTTGCAGGTTGTGTGGTATTTCAGACAGTTACGAATTTGTCCAGCAGAAGAAATTTCAGCGCCTGGGCGGGTCGGTCAGCAGAATGGTTGGATGCTTTGGGAGCTGTGGGAACAGCCAGGAATAAGCTCTGTGGACACCAGCGATGCCAGAAGTCACTTCACAGCCTGAACCCCCCTGTGAATCTTCACTGAATTAAAAGTCAGTTTAGGTAATTTCAGTATCATAGAATAGTATTTAAATGAATTATATGTCTGTATATTCTGAAAAACGGAAGGAATATATTATTACAGCAGTAATAGCAATAATGGATTGGCAACTTACATTTTATGAAAGGTTGTGAAGATACGAGTGATAGTAAAGTACTGACTGTTATAACTTGGCACCTGGCTCTGCAAGCAGTCATTTAACTAAGCAGGACATCCCTTGTGCCTTTGTAGATGGTACCTTTGAACACAGAAGTTGCTGGCTAGAGTAGAGATAATACAGGTTACTACCGCAGTGGTTTTGACAAGAAAAACAAAAGCCCTGTCTCACTCCTATATAACTGACCTAGACAATTTCCACAAAAAAAAAAAACCTAATTTGAATAATTTACTGTATTCTCTTAAATTCTCAGTTTTATCTCATTCAAATCCTTTGAATGAAATATTTCCTCATCACAGCATTATATTAGAAAAGGTTTTAGGGCATAGTTTGCTAAGAAACTATTTGACATCAGAGCCGGCTTAAGTCATTGTATCCCTTCTGTGTCCTTGCCTGCTGGTCCCTACCTGGGGCTACCTCCCCTTCTGCCCAATGCTGCACCAGCACAAGCAGTCTGCAGCCACACAATGGACTCATGTGGCTGAAAACCAACCTTTTTTGCTCCTTTAATCTCCCGCTGTTATTTTTCAGTTGAATCAGTTCTTTAACCTGATCTACTCAGTGGCTGTGTAAGTGTGCCAGTGCTTGGAAGGAGAGAGCTGATGTGAGAGTGAGAGGCTCAGAAGGTACAAGAGCACTGAGCTGTACAGCTTGTTCGTGCAGCACTTCCACTGAATGGCTAATCATGTCCTCAGATAAAATTATGTCTGTGTTTATGGTTTATATGGTGTTATATGTTTCTTATGCTAACTACAACAAAAATATCTGCCAAATACAAAACTCAGAAATCATGTAAGTTTTATCTTTACTTAAAATTTCTGATAGAGGGCAATGTTAGTACATCTCATCTTGTGATTCCTAGTTCTGCCCTTGTTTCTCACAGTCTATAAATGATGGTATGTTTGGCTCTTCACAGACGTGCAGCAAAGCTAATATTTCACTGGAGGTTCCCAGTAGCTGAAGTCTTTTGCCCAGCATACCTCTGAGGTGACCACATGGACTTTTGACACTTACATATCATTGCCTGTTTATTTTTAATTTGCCAAAAGGGCAGTGATTTACCTGCTGGAAAATTTAGATCTTTCAGTATATTCCCCAAGTGCAAGTGGAAAGTCTTCCCTCTCTTCTCACAGTGGGTTTTTTTACCAACAGGCAGATGGACTAAAGAAGTGCTGAAATCCGGGTGATATATTGGAAATGCTCAATATGGACAATACAGCGAGAATGAGCAAAGTCAGTTAAAACCAGCCGAGCGTCTGTCCAAAGTACAACTACATCTTCACTAGACTTGATAACCTGTGACTTCTTTTGCTCATCTTTGTATTATTCAGGATTTCTTGGTCCTGTTCAGTAAAAGAAGCAACCTGCAGGAAAAGACTCAGGAAAGGCTCAGGGCGATGTGAGGGTGCAAGTAGGATCTTTGCTGAAAAATTAACAAAAACTGCTGTTGTTTAGTGTTTGAAATGGATGTTTCCAGCCCGGGTAAAAGCAGGAAGCATCAAAACTCATCAAATGAGATGTAAGAGTGTGAATAATAATAAATAATAACAGCAACAATATCTCTTTAATGCCACTTTGATTTGTAAATCTCAAAGTGATATGTGTCACTCGTATATCTTTGTTTTATGGATGAGGAGAATGAAGCATTGGGAAGGGACCTGACTTGCTCCTGGTAAAGCAGTGTTAGAGCAAAGATTGAACCCAGGCCTTCAGCCCCTACCCCAGGGTGAGAATGGCCCCGCTGCGGGAATGGCTACCTTCTCCAGGCTGTCTTTTCTCATCAACAGCAGAAATTTAGATTTAATTTGAAATGCAACTCTACTAGTAGGACTGCTGGTTCCTACCATGCAAAGGCTGGCTGAAAGGATGCGCTTCCCAGTAAAGGAGAGCTTAGAAAAGGTCAGAAATGGTACAGTTCAACTTGGAATCATTATATTTGGGGTACTGGTAGATGAAAAGCTGGACATGAGCTGGTAATGTGTGCTCGCAGCCCAGAAAGCCAACTGTATCCTGGGCTGCATCAAAGGAAGCATGGCCAGCAGGTCGAGGGAGGTGATTCTGCCCCTCTATTCTGCTCTGCTGAGACCTCACCTGGAGTACTGCATCCAGCTCTGGAGTCCTCAGCACAGGAAAGACATGGACCTGTTGGAGCGGGTCCAGAGGAGGGCCACAAAAATGATCAGAGGGATGGACCACCTCTCCTGTGAGGAAAGGCTGAGAGAGTTGGGGTTGTTCAGCCTGTAGAAGAGAAGGCTCCGGGGAGACCTTATTGCGGCCTTTCAGTACTTCAAGGGGCTGATTGCCTGATGCAATACGACAAGGGGTAATGGTTTTAAACTAAAAGAGGGTAGATTTAGACTAGATATAAGGAAGAAATTTTTCACGATGAGGGTGGTGAAACACTGGCACAGGTTGCCCAGAGAGGTGGTAGATGCCCCATCCCTGGAAACGTTCAAGGTCAGGTTAGATGGGTCTCCGAGCAACCTGATCTAGTTGAAGATGTCCCTGCTCATTGCGGGTCCCTTCCAACACAAACTATTCTATGATTCTATGATATTTGAAACCAACTGTCTAAATGCTGTCTTACTAGCTGTGTTACAGGTTAAAATGTGCTCAGGAAGGGCATAGTTGCCAATGGGGAAGAAGTGGCTTCTTTGGCCATGATGGAGGGGAAGGTCATCTAGCTGGACAGTAACTCCATGGAAAGCTTAGGTTCTTCCCATTTAGAAAAAGGAGACTTTTTGGCAGACTGTGCTTCTGACAATGCAGAGCTCACAAAAGCGCTTGGTGGATCACTTCCCTTCCTCTGCAACTGAACGAGGTCCCTATGCTAACTGCAGCAACTGCTTCTAAAACAAACTATTATTAGGAAAGTAACTATTTTTTCCTTTCTTTAATGGTGTTTTGTGTTTTATTTCTCCTTTGAGCAAGTTAATTGCTCTTGACTTCTTCCCTCCCATCTGCTTTTCTTCTTCTCAGTATGTTTTTTTATATTTGCAGATTCAAACCTCTTCCTCACACATTGCACATCGATCTGCTCCTCTCCCCCATGAGCCTTCCAGGGCAATGCTGTTCTATGCGTGAGGGACCACCCTGGTTGCTGTGCTGTGGTAGCCCTGATTTGGGGATCGCCCTTAAGTTTCTTTCACCCCTCCTCTTAAATAACAACAGCTCCTGGTAGCTTTTGGCCCAGAGACCCAGAGGTTTCCAGGGTACCAAGAGCAATCCTGTCCCGATCCCGATCTCGTCCTCTAGTTGCATCACTGGGTTTGGAGGAGTTACATGTATCTGGACTTATATTTATATTGCAGTTTGGTCGGAGGTACTGTATGCTAAGGCCACGAAGACAGAGCGTGTTGGGAAAGCCTGGATGTGCCTATAGTGCACGCCCAGATGAGATGCAGCAGTCGTGCAGTGCATGAGCAGCAGTGCAGCACTGCGAGGGCCAGCCAGACCTATGCTGAAACCCCTGGCAGAAATAGAGCAGCCTTGCTGCGAGACCTCCTTAACCTCGCAAAGCAAAACGCTCAGCATGGACCTGCCCCCGCTCCTTTTTTCCATGGCATTTAGAGAAATGAAAGCTGAAGTCCACTCAGATATCCAGAGAGAAACGCTGAATAATTTAGGTTGGAAGGGACCTCTGTGGGTCCCGAGTCTGACTCCCTGCTCAAAGCCAGCGTGGGGTGAGATGAAACAGACGTGAGAGGCCTGGGGATCGGGGCTGGAGGTCTGCAACCCAAGGAAGGGAACTGGAGCCCAGTCACCTTCCAGCTCTCTGCAAACACCGTGGATCAGTTGGAAAGTGCCATCGTAACAAACACAGCAAGAACGCTTGGGGCTCGGTGCCTTTCATCCAGGCGCTTCACACACAATTAAGCCTGTTTAATAGAAGCAGTCCTTTTTATAGACACGTTAGGGATAGGGAACATGAGGCCTTGTCTGAATTACTCAAGTTGCAAAAATCTCACTATGAAAATCTCACATTTTAAAATTGATCTAGTTAAAGTAGGACAGTTTTTCTATTATAGGCATGTCCTCGGGCATGGAGGGATTAACATCGCGCTTCCCAATGTCTGGAGCATCCATGGCTCCCGTTAATTTCATTTAGGAATATGAATGCTTAACAGTCATGGAAATCTGGCCCTCAGCAACGGGCCTGAGGAGACGTGTATTTTTTGCAGCAAGCTTGTGATAGGAATGAGAGCAGAAATTTGCGTTTTGTGGCAGGCAAGGGGCTGAGGAAAACCAGCAAGCAGCTCTGTAAGGTGGCTCTGCTCTCCGACCTTCCCTTTCCTCCATAGCCAGCTACCACTGGTCATATACATAGGTATATCTATACCCCCCTGGGCTGATCCAGCTCTGCAGTGCCCTCTTCAGAGCCACACCAGCATCAGGAGGCATCCAGGAAGCCAGGATTGATGTCCCGGGTACACACAGCATATCAGCTTGCTTTGCCATGTTAGCTTGTTTCTGATAAAAGTAAATTATTTACATCTCCGTGGCAAAGTGGATCTTGTGTCTGTGTGAAAAACACACAGCTGAGCAAGGGCTGGCCGGAGAGAAGGAGCAGGGCACGTTTCTGTGCTTCATTGCTCAGAACCATAATACTGATAGTAATGCGCCAAATGCAGTGTTGTCAGCTCTGAAAACCTCAAAATAAGTAATTGAAAAAAAATCTTACGATTGCACTTTAGAGATATTTGCTCCCTTCTAATACCACTAATGATCCCCACCTTCGAGTTTTTCTGTACAGCCCATGATTTTTTTTCCTTTAATGAACATGCAGATCCCTTCACTGCAGCAATTGGGCAGAAAACCCATGTAATACCACAGGCTCTCGCAATCCCTTAGCAAGCGTTGTGACACTGCAGCTGGCTTGCTACGTTTGCAGAGTCTCGGTAGCTTGCACATCCCGTTGGTCTTAATGTCATGCTGCCAGCCCGATGGATTAATCCAGACTTTGTGATCTGATAAGAGCTGGTGCTTGCAGGGAAACTGGGCTATTGGAGTGAGATCTAATAATTGATATGTCCTTTGCCGAGTTGGCGATGTGCACAGACTGCTGGATGTTTCTGCTTGTGTGATTATTTTTTAAATTTGACTTCTTAATACTCAGAGTAGGCTATTTTTACAGAGAGTTCATATATATCTAAAGAGGTTTCTTAGAAGTGTCCCTTTGTAGAAAGGAAGCGTGCAGGGCTGATTATGATTGAGAATTAGCATATGTCTAAGGCCATAACATACCTGTAATCTAAGACATTTATCTGTTTTCAAAGGGCAGTGAACACAAACACTCCTGGGAGCCTTCACCTCCCATCCAGTCACTGGGTAGTTTGTTCACTAGATTTGACATCATTTGGATTTTCACTTTCAAGTTATTCATGAATTTATATGAGAAGTAAAATACACAAGTGGGTGAGAAACTGCTTAAAAGGAACACCTCTGTCACCAAGGCTGTAACTATTACAAAGTCACGCCATTTTTTAATGTCACACCAGCTGTTTTGCTGGACTAGCCACATGGCTCATGTAGTCCTATATTGTTTTGCTGATGGTAGTCAGCAGAGGAAGGGGCAAGAAATGTCCTAATCTTGATTAGCTGATGATTGGAGTAAACCCTAACTGCTTTCAAAATTTCAAACTGTTGCAACTCTGAACACTCGTGTTAGTATTCATGCCCTTACTGACTCCTGCAGAGTTTTTGCCATTGGTAACATCTAGTAGCTGGGAGTCCCACAGCTGAACTATCCATCATGAGAAACAACCTAACTTCACATCACTTCTGAACGTGTCATTTCTTCATTTTAATTTCTTCAACTGTCCATTTCTCCCTGCATCATGAGAAAGAATGGAAATCCGTACTACATCTTTTCTATATTGTCATTATCTGATGCATTTCTGTTACTGATGTTTCTGTGCTTAAGCAGACTTTTCCATCTTCAGGCTTATCCACCCTGGAAATAAGCTGTTGGCAGGTAAGTGAGAGTGTGGATTCAAAGTACAATACCATTTGGCACAAGCTTCTTGTGTGGCCAGCCCTGCTCCAGACTTGGAGGGCTTTTTAAAATGTGTTCCAGCTTACTTCTACTGCACACACAGAGCACGTTGCAAAAGTCCCAGCTTACTCCTCATAGCTCAGATCTTTTCCCACCATACCTCAACAAGTGGGGCAGACGTGCCGAGGTGCAACCACACAGCAATACCATCTGGGCAGGACAACTATGTCCCCCGGCAACTTCCACCGCCTTCCCTGTGCAGGCAGCCTCTCTAGGATGTTGTTGATGACCTCCTCCAAAGCCTCCTTTAAGCCCCTCTGACTCTATAGTTCCTGAAATAGGGTTAAGTGCTATCATCGGGTGTGTAGGGTGGGCTGGGCACGGTGCAAAAGGAGGGGCAGAGAGGGTTGTAGAGAGATTACTTGGCTGCAATTTTACAAATTATGGGTCATATGGAAGATAAGGTTTTAAGCAATCAAAAAAGGAGAAGGTAGGACAGAAGTGTCCCTCCATTTGTTATCCCTGCATTTGCTATGCAGCCACAAACTCTCTGGTGTCCTGGTCCAAGGAGAATTTGATCATATGGGTGAGTTTGAAAGGAAGCTGGGTGTAATTCCTTAGCTTTTAGAGCAATAGTATGTCCCAGGTGAGACCCTGCATAGCTGTCACTTTTATTTGTTGTTTGGGGTTTTTTTTTCCATTTACGGATTATCCAAACATTTGAGCTACGCGAGTGATGTGGAAATCATATATTCTGTAAGGACTTTCCCCTTAAAGGCAAGCTCAGAGTGTAAAAGGTCTCCCAGGCTCTGCGGAGGGCTGGCAGCAGTTTCTGAGTGACGGCCAAAAATATGTTCTTGCAGCAGTGTTTCCACATTGATGGCACTACAACAGAGGCAGCTCTGCTAGAGATGGAGCAGGCAAACCCACGCTTTGGCAGTATGGAGAGATCTGCCTGCCTAGACGTAAGGGTAGCTGTCATCTTTGCTGTTTTATTTGTCTTCACCTAAGGCAGTGATAGGAATTATGTTCATACGGCAAATAAAAATAGTCCTGGTAAAAATATCCTAGGTCTTTATCCTCTCACTTTTATCTTACCCAAGAGTTATCCGCATTGCTTTGGAAAGCTGATACTCTCTGAACACAGTACAAGCCCTGTATAGTGTTGGGTGCTGTAAAGGCGACTAATTACTGGGTAGTTACAAGTGCTGCAGAGAGGGAAGGAGAAGAGAAACCCCCTGAAGTTTCCACTGTTTCAGTCTTGCTTTAGGTGCCATGGATTTAGCACCCTTTTCAGCTGGGGCCAAGAAGAGGTTTCAAATGACTCGTGCAAATGGACTAAAGCACATGCCTGGGAGGACATTCTCTTCTACCTAGCTAATTCCCGAAATGTAATCAGCAGGCACCGGCTGAGCCAAGGGAGCCCCTCGCATGTACAGTGCTTTACCCTGCCAGTTGACCTAGTTGTTAATGCAGGGAGTCACACACAATGCCAAGCCTGTTAAGTGACTGCAGATTTCTTCACACAAACAAGCAAACAAGAAATTAAAGAAAAGCTTCGGCCACGCTTATAAGCTTGTAGGAGCACATAGGGCTTGTTTGTTTGGTTTGGAGTTTGGTTTGGCCTTTCTTTGAACCCAGTTAAGATGGAAAGCTGTAGTAAGCTTTAGTGCAGTGCATGAGGCCGGAGGAGGCTGACCCGCAGCTCCCCACCCATTTGGGGCTTGCAAGAGCCTACACAGCATCAGTCCTGCTCTGTATGTCATGTCCTCCGATGCCCTGGAAGTGTTTGCTCTGTTGTGCTGCTGACTTAGTCAGAGAGAGAAAAGGAAAGACTGAAACCCTCTGTGCTATAACACGCCCTAGTCAAAGGCATCACAAGGTTTCTGCAAGATGAGCAGCGTCAGTGAGGTTTCCATGCCTGCCTACCCGTTATTTCCATATCACTGAACATTAAAGGCATTTTGAGGAACATTAAAGGGACCTGAATTTCAGAGGAAAAGTGCACAGCAGTTTATGATCAGTTCCTCTGTAAGGACTACATTGTCCTTAAAGGATCAGCTATGAACTTACAAGTGCTGGTCTAAATCCTTTTCACTTCTAAAAGCACACAAATACAAAAATTGTCCTGTGCTTGCAAATACAGCTTGTATTAGCCGTATGTGTATGTGTATATAATTTCAGTAATATTGAGAAAATTCTTTTCAGTAATAAAACTTTCTTTTCAGTGTCAGGCATGGTCCACGAAGCGTAGGAGCTTATGGTAATTTATGGTGATGCTAGAGAAGCAAGGCTTGCTCCTGGAGGAAGCCCTTGTTTGTAGCCTATAACACAGATATGCAGAAACTGGTTTTATGTTCTGTTTTGAAAGATTATTTGTGAACACTTTAAGAACTGAGGACAGGATTTACAATGCACAGAGTGAGAAAAGGGTTCTTTGCTCAGCAGTGTTACTGCCCAGAGAGCCAGTCACTTTACTGGGTCATTTGTTGCCCTGACCTTTTTCAGAATATTTTCATTATGGTATTTTCTTATTTAAAATATATCTTCAGGCAGAGGGAAGTAGCCCCATCATTTTATTTTATTAAAAAGAAGTCCCATGAATATCCCTTCTCAGTTCGGCTATACCTATCGAGTGCTGTGTATGCCCCATGGGACTGGGTAGAGGACTACAATGCATGGGTGACGTCCAGGACAGTGATGTTTTAGATGTGTAACTGCGATAAGCCAGAGGCAAATAAAGCTGATCTGCATACAAAATATTCTCTTAATGAAAAGGCAGACGAAGGAAGGCCGATGTTGCTCTGTTACAGCTACATTTTCCAGGATCCTAAAGAAGATCACAGGCTCTTTCCATAACATTTTTTCTGAGAAATGAATGCTCTAGAAACCATTCTTCCTATAAAAGATGCCAGCGTGGATGGAACTGTGGAAAGAATCTCCTCGTCACCAGCAGGACAAAGGACGCACACAGAACTGCTTTTTATTTTTAATATATTACACTGCGTAAACGTTAATGGGCCATGAGTGCTGGAGCCAAATCTTCTGGACCAGATCCAATGACTGCAGGTGTTACCATGGTAGTGCCTCCACCAGCTTCAAAGCAAAGTCTTCTACTTGAGCAGCTCCACCGTGCTGGCTTGTGTTCAGAGCCTGGGGCCTCAATGCAGTCCCACAGACCTACTCTTCCTACAAAACTAATTACTATCCTCTCATGCCCTTGCAACACAATTGCACAACCATGGCAAAGGTTTGTGCTCTCCATGACAGTGCTGTCCACAAAAGGTGTCTTTGCATGGCTTTCGGGTCATATTCTCAGAGATGTCTACTGGAACAAGGTCCCTAGGGAAGTGGTCATGGCCCCAAGCTTGTCGGTGGTCAAGAAGTGTTTGAACAATGCTCATAGATATATGGCTGCACTTGTAGGTTGCCCTGTGTGGAGGCAGGAGTTGGACTCAATGATCCTCATGGGTCCCTCCCAACTCAGGATATTGTGTGATTCTATGATTTGAGTGTTTTCTACTTTTCCCCCTTCCCGATATGTGACTACAAGAATATTAGTGCAACAGTTTGGTGAAAACCTTAAGATCACTGGGTGCAAGAAATAAGAATAGAAGAGGACTTAGGCTTTTTTTTTTACCTTTTAATCATACACAAAATACCAAATAGTGTTGCTTATTTACTATGCAATAGAAGTATCACCTGTTAGAGAAGGACAAACAAAGAAGCTAATGTGCAAACTCAAGCTGTCCTCCAGTGCGTGTTCCAATGGCTGGTCAGATTTTTACAATCTGCCTCCTCTGCTATTGTCACTTTATTCTGCCTTGGAAGTCTCTACTCAGTTGTAAGTGTTAGTAACTGATCAATGGCCTGCTAGAGCCTGGATGCGAACTGTTTGCAGGATGAGCCCCAAAGTGCCAGCAGCAGCAGCTGGCCGAGGGCTGGCAATGGGAAGAGGTGTCCCTCCGTCTGTAAAGAAAATCATAAGGCATGAATAGTGAATCAAACCAGAGCTATTACAATATCTTATGCAATGTTTTTAAAAGGGCTTTTATTGTAATATGTTGTGAATATGGAAATCTCTTTCTTTTTTTTTTTCCCCTGGCAATGTGTATTAAAACATATAAAAACATTTGTACCTTAGCACCACACACCTGAAGTATACCTTGAACTTGGGCTTCTATTATATCTGGAGTTGTTATGACAAGTTTAACTGCTGTGTGGCCTTTTGGGCCAAATCCTATTTCAATAATGGTGATAGTAAAATTAATGTATCTGAAGCTTCTGTAAAATTACTCTGCTGAATTTGGGCAGCTAGGATCACCTATGCTTGAGTATGAATTTTTTTTAAAATGTTTCAGTCTCCTTAGAAGCACAAGTACTCCTACTAGCTCCATCTTCAATCTTTTCTGGTTGATATTTTTCCTTCAGTGAGTTGTACTTTCATCTAATTAAATGAACAGATCCATATTTGTTTGCAGAGGTTTAGACGGCTTATACCCCATGTTTAGGACTTCTTAACCTAAATCACTGCAAAAGAGGAATGTAAATTTTTCCAGGGCCACCAATTCCGACAGCAATTTCAGCACCTCTGATGTTTCCCAGCTCCCCAAGGTATACAAAACACAATTTAGTTCCTTGAAACTTGGTGTGCTTCTTTCCAAAGAGCCCACCTGGTGATGAGGGGACATGAATGACTGTTAATGCATTCTCTGCTTCATATTTTATTGCCTGAAATACCATGTATAATTCGGTTGATTTTGCAATTATTGTAGTGGATACTAATATTGCAGCGTTTTTATTATTATTATTTAAATCATGTTATTTTTAATAGCGTTCTGGCATGTTAAATTCTAAGCACATTCTTGGCAAGGAGCCTCTGTAGCTCGTAGCTCCTCCTCTCACAGCTTAGTTGCTTCAGCTGATGCTGTGACTGCCATTACAGTGACACTTTCAGAGCATCACTCAAGCACGTTAATGCAGCTTTAGTTCCTGATACAGTTACCCTGCCACTATACAAGCTCCACTGTACCATCCAGGTAATTCTTCATGGGCATTTATGTTTATGTATTTACCCACAGCACAAAATCACACTTGACCTTTAGTAAAGTTTGTTGCTTTATCTCTCTGTACCACGCTCCATACAGTCCTCTCAAAATTTATTCCTCGCAGGTTTAAAAGCCAATCATTTCCACTGTCTTATTAGAAAAATCTGAACTTCTGGTCTGGAGTTTGGGTTGACTTTTTCCTTTTTATTTTCCCCTGCAGCTTCTTTGGAATATCAGGATTCTGATCTGCCTGCAAACCCCAATCGGTTAAATACAACTTCGGGCAGTTTTTCTGCTTAAGGGCATGATTTCGGGTTGCTCATTATGACAGCCTTGCAGTACCAGTTGTTATCTGACATGGGTAGGTATATAACTTTGTATTTTCATTGGAATCTCACTCATTTATTCTCTGTTTTGCGAGTACTGGAAGCTTAACATGTCATTAGTATTCTTTGTGGTCTTTTGAAAAATATCAGCTGAATCATTATAACACAAGGAAAATGCATGCCTCTCAAATTTGTCTCAAGTTTCCCTCCCATTAGGGCATGAAACTATGTGAAAACTTCATTTCTGACTTGAGCCAAGAGCAGTTGCACGTAGAGCTGAACATTAGTGAAAACTAATTACGCTGTCCTCAGCTTCCCGGCAGTGGAAGAAAAGAGGAGTTATCAGAGGAGGATGAGCCAAGAGAATGCCCTGGTTTTCCAACACTGTGCACAAAGAGACACATAAGCCACGGCTGATGAGGAATGCTAATGGTATCGTGCAGCTGGCATCTTGCGCTAGAGCAAGCAGCCGCAGTGACAGCTTGGTAACGCCACTGGGAGAAATCAGCACCCGTCTTGCGGGAAGCAGAGCTGTGTGCTTTCTCATCAGTGTCCTAAGGGATTTCACTGCAGCACTTTATTATTACCTTTATTTTATACTTCACTCATTGGGTCACTAAGGATGCCATGTTAACACGTGATTTAAATCTCCCATATAGGACTCTGGCAAACGGAAACGTTAGGTGGGCTTTGTGGTGTCACCGTCCCATAGAAGCTCATTGAGGTTGTGGTAGGAAGAGACAATTTGCTCCATGGACATCAGCAGTAACCACGTCTGCTTCCCACAATTTGCACCTTATTTTTCATACTGCAGAAATCCCAGCTCATGCTATCACATCCCTGTCTCTTTCCTTCTCCACATCCCCACGTTCTCCCCATATCCTGTAACACCCCTTACCCACAGTAGCCTGCCAGGGGCTGGCCAGGGAGGAGGCAGCGCTGCGGCAGGTCCAAGCCATTGCTGTCCGGCTAAGCAGAGCAGATGATCACTGAGCTCCTGCTGACGCCTCATCTCAGTGCAAGTGGCCACTCTGCTGCAGAAAAAAATGATGAGCAGAATGTGAGTTTTATCCAGTGCCCTCCCACCAAAAGAAGAGGACTCTATTTGCTAAATAAATCCTTTTTACTTGGAAGAAAAAGATGAAGACCAGACGTGCTGCAGATGGGACTTTTAACATGACTCCCTAGAAAAAGACAAGTGCCACCCTGGAGAAATACAGAGACTTTGGAGCGCTAAAATCACAGAGCTGTATCCAACTGGAGCCGAGGGGAAGGTATAGCGAATATGATGGATTGCCTTTGCTGCAATGATAGAGTGCTGCTATTGGTATTTGTAGCCTTCCCTCAAACTGAAAAAGAAGCAGCTGTCTGCCGCTTTCTGGTATTTCTGTTGGAAAACTGAAGTTTAGAAGTCATGTATCATCTGTCAAAAAACTGTATGAGTCTTGCTGTGATAAATGCAGGGGTGATTAATGTGTAGTACGGAGTTTTGTGGCAGAGAAGCGGAGCTTGCTGTTTCAGGCAGCCCTAGCCCAGTCATGCGGAGTTTGTTGAGGGCTCTTTTATCTAGACAGAGAACCTCAAGGAAATGTTATCCCAGCCAAAAGGCTGGCAGGAGACAGGATGTCATCTGGATGATGGGAATATTCTTCTGACCAGAATTTAGAAACCAGACAGCTTACAGAGACAATAACGAGACAGAGATTTAGAGTAAAGGGTACCAAACACAGCAGCGTCTTAGCTGTGGTCCTGCAAGTGGGATTACCCATGTCAAACCTTCCCGTTGCGGTTGCCATTTTTATTCAAGGTGAGCAGATTTATGAACACATTGTATGGACCGCAGAATAAGAAGGTTGATTTGAATGTCTAGTCCATTTCTTCTTCTCCTCAGGAAAAATGCTAAGGTGCCCTTACATCCCCATTTCTACATAGTCCTTGGCAGAAGGGACAATCCATGGTTGCTAATTTTTAAGACTTTGCTGAGAACAATAAGGTGTTTGAGGTGTTTTTAAGTGTTCATCACGAAACACTGGTACATTTTCTGAGTTTGCCTTTATCCCTAGTGATCACGTCTTCCTATCATCTTCAGAGGGATTAAACTGTTGAGAAGAAGAGTCCCCTGCACAAGAAGGAGCAAGAAAACGTGGAGCTCAGAAAATGGGGAAAGGTACCAGGATGAGAAAAGATCCCCGAGGAATTAGATAAATAGAAGGAAGAAGACACATTAGGGGAATTGCAGAAGAGTGTAAGACTAGAGATATGCCTGGTGGGGCTGCAGCCAGGCATGGGTGGAAGAGGGAGGGGAGGAAGGACTGGGAAAGCAAAGCAGGGTTTGGGAGGGGGCGGGGGGGGTTGGAATTGGGGCAGAGCACCCCAGTGTAGGTGGCCCAGGGCCTGGCTTGTTGTTAGTAAGGTAACCAGAGAAAGGGGAATTAAATGCCGCCTTCTCTAACCCCTCATGTTATGAAAGGAAAGGATTTTCTCTAAATAACAACCAGAATTTGCTGTGCCTGCATTATTTTGAAACCTGGAATAAAACAAATCAAGGTGCGACAGACCTGTCCTTTGATGATACAAAGAAATTTGGATATGGGTGAAAAATATGAAGAATTTTTTTTTTTTATAAATTTTACGGTTGAATTTTTAAAGTTCCTGTGATAATTTTGTGTTGCTCCTTTTTTTTTAAAGACTTGAGGCTGTCAGTGTAGTGTGGCACGTTAAAAAACTCAATACTCTTTCCCCTGTAGCAGTAAACTCTACAGGAAGACTTTGCACAGCCTTGGAGATCTGGTATTTTATGTGTGCCCTGCTTTTGCCACCATGGAATTTCAACAGGCATTGGAATATCAAAGCCTGACATTCACAAGGTAACTTTAATACCTTGCAGAAATGGTAAAATTTGGGTAAGTCATTTTTCCTTAAGTCCAGGCACTTATGTTTTCAGCCAAAATATGATTTCTGGGATCAGGTGCTCTGCTGCTACCTGTTTTCAGCTTTTTATTTTGTAAGGCATTTACATTCCTCAGCTGGATTAGGTCCACATGAAGAAGGCATATACTGAAGGAAAGGGGTGATAATGGAAATTCAGAGTGCAGAGCAGTTGAGTAAGCTCCATGGCAAGCAACGTTGCAGTATAAGGGCTAACAATTCATAAGATCAAATATTTCTATTCTCAGGGACTATACTCTCTTCATTAATTTGCAATTACCATGATAAGCTCGTGATAAATTTCAAGAAAAAAAAAGTAATTATTGCCTTGTTAACAATTAGAAGAGGCATTATGTTAAAAATGCCATAAGAACATTAAATTCAGACATGTTCCTTAAGATTATATATTCATTAAGTGACTGTAAATCACTAAGAGGCAGCATAATTAAGATTTTTAATTTATGTAATGATGAGAAAGACATACAAAATTCTTATAGTTTAAGATTTCTTTGTGAAAATTATGACCTGGGCATTGACAAGGATTTATTAGATAAAACTCATTCATGGAATGACTTTTTTTCTAGACTTTAATATCTTAATTTGAAACTTATCAGTTTGCCACAGTTTACGATATATTAGACTTGTTAAATGCAAGAGTATAACCATTAGCTTTGGATAATAAATGGTCTGTTGTAAGAAATAATTTAGCATATCATCAAAGCAAATAGTAGAACTAATTGCATTCCATTTGTCATTGGCTGTGTGTTGTGGTTTAACCTGGCAGGCAGCTAAACACCACACAGCCGTTCACTCACTCCCCCGCAGTGGGATGGGGGAGAGAATCGGAAAAAAAAAGGTAAAACTTGTGGGTTGAGATAATGACAATTTAATAGGACACAAAAGGAAGGGAAAATAATAATAATGATAAAAGAATATACAAAACAAGCAATGCACAATGCAATTGCTCACCACCCACTAACTGATGCCCAGCCAGTTCCTGAGCAGTGGCCATGCCCGCCCCGGCCAACTCCCCCCCAGTTTTTTTGTTCAGCATGACATCATATGGTATGGAATATCCCTTTGGTCAGTTGGGGTCAGCTCTCCTGGCTGTGTCCCCTCCCAGCTTCTTGTGCACCCCCAGCCTCCTGGCTGGCAGGGCAGTATGAGAAGCTGAAAAGTCCTTGACTTGGTGTAAGCACTGCTCAGCAACAACTAAAACATCAGTGTGTTATCAACATTATTCTCATCCTAAATCCAAAGCATAGCACTATATCAGCTACTAGGAAGAAAATTAACTCCACCCCAGCTGAAACCAGGACACCGTGTCAAATCTGGTGTGGTGTTTAAAAGCAAACTTTGTCTGAGAATTAAATGGAAGTCATTAACATTGATTACGCTTATGATTGTGTTTACATGTGGTAAAATCTCAGAAACACAGTCCCTAGATCTTATTATAATCATTCATTTAGACTCCACTTCTATTATAGAAAATGGTAAAAATTTCTTTGGCTTCTCAGAGTAAACCTAAGCCCAAAGCCCTGCTCCATAACTAGAAAAATATTGGGATGTCCTGAGTAAAGGACCATCTGGGAGGTGGTAACCTTAAGTACATGCTGCTTTAGGCATGTCTTTCCCGTGATGGATGCCCCTTGGGCAGCCACCTCTCCCTCCAGCCCCAGCGGCACCTGAGCTGATGTGGGCATCCAGCTCAGGCGTGGGACTGCAGCACCCTCCCAGGTGCCATGCTGGGTCCCTGCCCCACCCTTCCAGGCAGTGGAGAAGAAGGAAAACAAATTCTAAATTATGCAAGAAAATGATATATAACAAGAAAGATATACATTATTTTTTTAATTTCAAGAATGAACAGCAATTATCTGCCCCTTTGGAAAACCATCTTTAACAAAAAACCCCAAATCCCAGTCTTGGAGCACCAGGCAAAGTTAATGGCCAAAGACTAGTTTCAGTGGTGTTTTTCATGAGCAGATGCAGGGTAAGCAGACAGGGAGCAACCACCGCAGCATGCTTACTGGTACCAGTAATAGCTCCTCGAATAAGACCATTGGTTGAGCTTGCAGGGCTGGGTGCTTTGCTGTCCCCTGGCCTGGGAGCTCTCTGCGGGGAGGTAAGCAGCAGAGGCATGGCCCCGGCAGCACACCGCGGTTGGGAGAGGGCCAGGGACCCCCAAGGACTGCCCAGGGCTGAAGGCTGGGCTCAGCTCAGCAGCTCTCAGCAGCTCGGTCCTCCTGCTCTGCAGTGACCCGGCGGGGCCCCAGCTGCAGCCCCCGCTGCTCCCAAGTGCTTCCTGGCTGCGTGTGACCCGCTGCCCCGCACCATGTCTTCCTTGGGGTCTTGTCTTGAGGTTTTGGAGATTTTAAAACTAATTGAGATCTTCTGGCTTCGCACTATGTCTTCTGGTTTGAGTGTGCACACTGGCTTGTACATTCTTGCTGCTGAAAATGGAGCATGGCAACGAGGATGGGGTACTAACCAGAAGATGCTGCCCCAGCCTTGCCTGATGCTCACTTCATGTTCAGCTTTCACTTGCATTTCGAGCTGGTCAGATTTGGAGGGTGCTGACTATTTTGGCCATCTGTGAGGAAACAGAGTGTAATAAAAATAACCCAGCCCTGGTTGCTTTGCTTTGCCAACTTTCCTATTGGTTCTGCATGTTTGACTGGCAATAGCAAAGCCGGGGGATAAAACCGACACAGTATCCTGAGCAGATGATATCCGTAGCTATTGTTTCACTTCCAACAATGTTATGGGTGATCCAGAACGTTGCCCCACATTCCTGAGCCAATGGTGGCTAAAGTCCTAAAGAAGGTCAGGGATCTTAATGGCAACAAAATTAAAAAGGGATTTCCTTCCCCGTTTTTGAGGACCACAGAAATGGTGAGCCTGGAAAAATAAATTGCAAGCTACGAATCTTAGACTTAAGGGCCAGCCCCAAAAGAGAAAGGGCAGCAGGTACAGGAACATAGTTTCCTAGAGGTGAAGATCAAACTTGGTTGCATACAGTTAGGGACTCAAAAGCATGTTGACAGGCCACCTGTTTGAAGGCCCCGAGTACCAACAGCATCACTACTGCAGTGGTCTGACAACCAAATGCACAAGGTCCAGAGCCTGTTCATTCCTGTATGTACGTGACATGGATCCTCCAGATCCTTCTGTATGCTCTTAACTGTATTATAGGGGTAATTATTCCATGCTGGTCACTACTGCCAGCCTATCATCTATGGGTTTTCTGGTTTTTATGGGGGGAAAAAAAAAGTTCTTTTTGGAAAGTTCTGTCAACTTCTAAGTGAAAAATGCGTGTGTTACAGAAAATTCAAATGCAGAGGGAAGCGAGTAGTGCCACATTCTGCTCATCTTCCTGCTAATATTAGCAACTCTATCCATGCAAGCAAAGTAAACAGGATTTATCTCAAATGGGTCAATTTTTTTTTTTCAAATGTGTTGTCACTTGCTTTGAAAGCAGTGGAAGAGTTTGCTAGGGTTTTGTCTGTCTAAGAGTCCTGCCCCTTTCGCCCTGGTGGGAAAGGCCTCTGCCTTGACTTGTGGTTCTCTCATCCCAAAAATGTGTGAGACAACACTGTCAAGGAAACAGAAAATGCAGGTGCACATTTGCAGGCATCTCAGATGGTGCTGGAGTGCAATCTCGAGTCCACTTTCCTTCTCGCTGCTCTTGGATGACAAGGGGGAGATCACCACCACCACTCAGAGCTGGGAGAGTGATGAAAGACATTGACAAGTGGAAAGTGCTTCTCCAAGGGTTAGCTGGAAATCTTGCTCTTGAAGGCTGTGAGTCTTCACTCTCAACGAAATGCCCTACCAGCCAGGGGAAGCTCAGCAAAACTGGGGACTGCCGGGAGACACTGTGTCTAGAAATCACGAGAAGAACATGTGCGTGTTTGGAAAGCTGGAAGGTGACTGACAAGAACAACTAGCAAGCCAAGCAGCCTGAAAACACTCTTAAACATTGCATAGAGCTAGGACCACATTTGGGGAAGACTACTTACACAAGAACTACAGGGCTGACAATAAACATCTGGAAACAAAAAGCCCTTGCAAATGCAACAAACAACAACAGAGAGAGTATTCATTCCAAAAGAGTTAATAAAAAAGAATCTCCCCGTTTGGTAAGCACCAGCAACAGCACGATATGCATATTTTTAACCTCCTTGCATGGTACACAGACCACTTTATCGTGCTTTAGTGTTTGGACTGTTGCATTTTTAAGTTGATATAGTCTTATCGCTGTGGACTAGTTCACTCTTCTGGGAACCACTGCCTCCTGTTTATCCGCAGAGGGAAACCCCATGCCTCTTCTCTGATCCAGAGATATTTGTAATGAGAAATGATAAATTCCACAGAGGCCTAACCCTTGGCCTCCAGCTGATCCTTCAGGTTTTAGTGATAAACCATGACACAGGGATACTGGGAACTAGAGTGTCAGTGATTAATACACAACTCAGTATCTACCATATAATGACCCCAAGTAATTTCTAACCTGGACTGGACTTGGGCACATTTCCTAACAGTAAAAAGTTCATACCCTATTGCAGATACTTAAAGATTTTGAGTGTTCTTTACTAGTTAATGTGGCGTAGGCATGCAGGCTGCTAGACTCTCAAGTAATGCTTGTATTTGAATATCCTTTTCAATAGTCCTTATTTAACTTCAGCTATTTAGTTCACAGTCATTTTCTTTTAGTGTCTGTCCATCCAGTCTAGATTTTTTGGAGATGAAAACATTCTAGCATTGGACTGACAGAAGACTATAGCTGTAAAAAGCAAAACTGGGCTTATGATATATTGCTGTATACCCCTAAAACAGGATTGAATTTTCTCTTGCTCTTTCCTTCTACCTTTGATTTTGTAAAACAACCCCAACTGAATTTTACTTACTTGTGGTATCTTTATATAGTGCTCTGAGCTGCTGCTTCCATTAATTTTTCATGTGTGACATCACCCCATGGGCATCTATAAAAGCTGTCAGTCAAAATAATACACGTTTTTTAACCTTTCCTTTGTGTAAACAACTTAGCATGAGTATGAGATCTATTCTGTAATGATTCTGTGTATAAATTACACTTAAACTTACTCTTTTTCTGAAGCCAAACTAATCCATACTACGAAGTTGGTACCTTATTTCTGCCCCAGTTGTTTTGATCCAGCAAACGACTCAGTAAATATAGGTGAGAGGTGACTTCTCCATGTGAGTTCAAGCAGAGATGTCTTTCCTCCCACCACGTCTGGGCTTTTAATAATTCTGAATCATTCCTCCAGCTGGTTATCACTATTTCTGTCAACTGGACAGGAACAGTGATAGCGCCAAAGTATGCAGCAATGAAAAAGGTCTGAAGATCAGAGTATCAATTGATATTACTTCCACAAGGTCCTATTTATACAGGCTGTTTTACTAAAAAGAGAGGCTATTTGAACTCTAGTATTTCTACAGCATTGTGGGCACGAGGGATCCAGAGCTGTCACAGCCTTCATTTTCCTTTTCTTACACCTCTGCCCCGTGCACAAGGCATTCCTGCCCCGAGCAGCTCAAACAAAAAGGCAATTTGGACTGATTCTTTCCTCCCACCGCAATGGCTGGGTGCTCCGGCTGGACGGCTACGGATTGTTAGCTATATCTGGCACTGAGTGCCGCTGCGTGTAAGAGGAGCCAGGAGAGGGACCATATTGTCAAGTTCAAGCATTCAGAAATCTAAGCAACCTTTTCCCTACATCCAAAGGTGAATCTTTATTTGTATTTGTCTTCTGTTGCGCTGAGTTTTCAGGAGCTAGGGACATTTTGTTCTCAATGGAAGATGAAATTCCGGCATAATCACATAATTCCTGCACCTGAGGCTTTAAGAAAAAATACCGACTGCTGCAGGAGTTGGCAGCAGTGGGGGAAGAGGAAGAGGAGATGGAGGAGGAAATAATCTCATTCTCTCACCTGCAGGAGCGGAATCCGAACCCACTGCTGACACCTCGTGATAGAGGCTGCATCAGAGAGGGAGAGGAAATGGGAGAACCAGAGGAGAGAAGAGGTAGCTTGTAGGAAGACATAAAGAGAAGGAAATACTTGGGATTAGCAGGGAAGGTCATCGGGCTATGCAGCCTTCAGACATCTGTCCAAACCAATTTGAAGCTCCTGACCGCTGGGTTGCCTCACCAGTAAGTATTTTTTGCACTCCAAAAGACAAGGTGAGGAAGGGTGTCTTTCCTGCTCTGTTTTATCTGCGTCATAGCGATAACACCCGATTTTGTCTACATCCAACTGTGAACCCTGCTGAAAAGAAAACGTGAAAGCAAAAAAAAAAAAGGAAATGTAGTAGAAATGCCTCACAGTTGGAAGTAAGGGGAACTCAGGGCTGGACATGTATTTTGTGCTCTGCTGCCTTTTTATCTTTAGAGGACAAAACATGAATTATTACTCTAGTAATCTATGAAATATATTGTGCCTATGGAGCCATACAAGGTTAGGAATCCAAGTATTAAAACTGGGTGTAGAGAAATGTTAATGAGGCAGAAGGAAATTTTATGTTAGCTTTTTTACATTTTGCCTCTCCAGACAAAACAGGACTGCTGTTTTGTGTAGCACTATACTAAAAATTTATATACATTGACCTGTGGTGTCAGTTTTCTAGTTCTGCATTAATATCACCAGTGGTAGTGGAAACACTGTTTCGTTCGTCCATCAATTTTTTCTCATTTTGTATATAGCGACTACACAGTTCAGTCTTGTACTCTCCCAAACAGTGTGCCACTCTTTTTTTTTTTTCCAGTAGATTTGAGAGGATGAAGTTTATGTTTCTGTTTTCAAGTGTTGCTTCCTCCATATGAGCAGGAAATCCTCCCTCCCTTCATACGTTTTTAAAATAGCTGACTGTGCCCCCAATTAATTGCATATCAAACTGAAGTTCTTTTTCCTGTCCTATGTGACTGTCCTCCCCTCTTAAATAGTCCATCTGTTTTCTTACTCCCAATATGAATATTGAAAACATCCCCTACCTACCAAAACGAAAACTCCTCTGGGAAGATGAATGTAGACAAGGTGGCAGTAACTGATGTGGCAGTTACATCACTCATATATCGCTGGGATATCTTCAGATATTACCATCAGGAGACGTCTAAGAACATTGATAAAATACATAGTTCTACATAGAACTAGTATTGACATATTCTTTACCTTTTCCCTGCTGGATCACTTTTTGGCTTGCACCTAAACGCCTCCAAACTAGTGAAGCCGTTTGCCTAGTTTAAATCCCTTCTGAAAATGTGTTTTAAAAAATCTACCTTCTCAAAGAATACAGCTTTTTGGATTGCTCCTCTGCGTATATCACTACAACCTTTGTCCTCCCCTCTAACCCTTCCTCCTTTCTTTGCCTGTTAATGATTCACATTTATTGTGCTGTGTCCAAGCTCTGCCCAAATCTCTCTTCCTATCTCTCTGTATCTTTTTTGGTTTGCTTTGGTTTGTTGGGGTTTTTTTATGTACTCTGATTCTTCCTCCTGTGCTTGCATTCTGGAATAGGAACCCAAGCGAACAGGTAAGTCACGGATGAAGGGTGCAATACAGAACAGACCTGAGAAAACAGCAGTGTAAACCACTCCATTTTTAGTCCTCAGTGCGGGGTTTGTTGCAAATGTGAGAGGTCTTCTGACTTTCTAATCAATGTGCCTGCTTTTACTGACTTCATCTAAAACCTACTAGAGCTGTTACCAGGAAAGACGAGACACTGTAATGAGACTGCACATATTTGTCAGTTCAATTCCTCCTCCTTTAAAATGATTTGCAAAAGAGAAGATGACAACAGATGAAAAGAGTAAACAAACTCCATCCCTGTATGCTGTGGAACCTCAGTCTCGTTTTATTTCTGAAGAGATGACAGGTGTATATCCACCACTTTTCTAAATTCTCTCTGCTATAAAACAAAACAAATCCAGCTTTGCTTCAGAAAAAAAAAATTATCCAAACCGTACTGAGATACCTTTTTAAAAAGAAAATGAATGTGCCCTGAGATAAACAATTACTTTCCAGAACAAGTATATCTTTTGGTGTGTCTCAGCGAACTGGATAACCACATATTTTAGTGCCCAGAAAGAACTGGGACTACTGGAATGAGTTTTTAAAAAAACAGCCCTGTGTGGTCTGGTAAAGTTGACAGGGCAGACTGGGGCTGGCAGATCAGGGTTCATCCTCAGCTCCACCATGGAACAGTGCTGTGACCTTTAACTGAGGCACCTGATCTCCGGGTGGCTCTTTTCCACTTGCAGCTGAGCCACGCTTCCTCACAAGGCTGCTATGAAAGTACTAAAGGCTTTGGGAAAAGCTACAGTGAAATTCTGTGAAAGATATGGGTCAGCTGAATCCTTCAGTTCATGTATTTACTTATGGGAGTCTTGAAGGCCCGAAATTCATGAAAGGCTGAGGCTGCCAGGTACGCAGCGTGATCAGCCTCCTCCAGTGAGCATTATTAACAGCTTACCAATGCTCGGTGAATCAGTGCGAGTTCGTAGGCTGTTAACTCCGCGAACGGGGCCAAAAAGACCTGGTTTCTCTTCCCACCTGCTCAAAGCTGTAGTGACACCGGACGGGCCCTGGTTTTGTGGAAGCCATTACTGAAACACAGGTTCAAGTTGCCATATGAACTCACGCACGGGTAACCGCCTGCCCTGGATCCCGAGGGACGCCTCTAGTTGAGCCCTACGCGGTCCTTGCCCTGCCTTCTGTCAGGAACTACACAAAGGCCCCGGCCCCTCCTGCAGCGCGCCCGGTGCCAGCCAGGGCGGGCAGCCCGCCGGGGACACCAGCCTCGCC
>WAAD01000082.1:112645-131478 GCA_013389945.1 Fregata magnificens | reverse complement strand
GAGGGTGGTGGGGCCGCCGGCTCCGCGGGGAGCGGGAGCAGGGGCTCGGCGGCCGCCCTAACATGGCGGATTCCCGCGGAGGGGGGCTGTGTGGTGTTTTCCCCCTCAGCAGCCGGGGCAGTGCCCCGCGGCGGGAGACCGGTTCCCGCCGGGCGTTGCTACCTCTCGCAGCGTGCCTCTTCCTGGGGAGGAGGCGAGGGGCGTCCTCGCCTGGACCCCTCAGGGAGAGGGGCTCCCCGGACCCCGGCACGCCGTCCCCTCACCCTCTGGCAGCTGCTCGGGAGCACTGACTCCCGTGCGGGTCTCGGCGGATCCCTTCCCCTCGGGTGCATCCGCACGCAGGAAGCCCCTCAGGCCCGGGGGAGCAGCTGTGTGACAGGCTTTGAGGCCAGCCTGGCTGGCCGGGGGCAGAGAAGCCGTGGCGTCTCTGCTCGCCTGCTTCTCAGAGGCCATGTTGCGCGTCCGTAACTGTGGCTATCCATCCGGGCTCCCAGTGTCACGCTCCTCTTTCTCCCTCACCTGAGCTGTGCCTGTGGNGGGGGGGGGGGGGGGGGGGCATGCCAAGGAGCAGGGCGGCAGCGCAAGCTGTCGGGGCACTGGCACAAGTTGTAAGGGCATTGCACAAGTGACACTTTCCGGGACAAGCGCTGGGATGACGGAGCAAACTGCCTTCACACAGAGGGGCCGGGGGGGGGTCCTCCAGGGTACGGAAAGTGGAGCCCTTCCCTCCTATTAGCAGTCCCCTTCCTTTGCGAGGGGTGTTTGCTGGTCGTCTCAAGGACGCACGTTTTCTGCCTCCCCTTCGTCGGTCTGTTAGTGTAGCAGTAGCAGGTTTGGTGCCACCAGCCCTTCTGGAAGTCTCTTGGTTGAGCCTCAGCCCCCTTGGCGTGGCTGCCTCTGCCAGTACTTGTGGTCCAGTTGGCCACTGTTGTACTGGTGGCTTTCAGAAAGTATGGAGAAGAGGGTCCAGTCACTGCTCAGCTGCCAGCTGTGTGTGCGCGCGCGTGTGTAAAGCATGTGCACCTTGGATGTCAGGGTATCCCGAGTGTGTGTGTGTGCTTGCTGAGGTGCTGTTCCCTGTTTGGTGAGAGGTCAGCAGAGGTGCCCATTACTGGTTATAGTGGTGAGAGGTCAGCAGAGATGCCTGTTACTGGTTGTAGGGGAGCTGGAAGTACGGTGTGGGAGTGGGGGGGTTCATGTGTGTGTAAGGGGGATGGTGCAAAGGCAGGAACGTGGGGCAGCTGGTGTGGCCGAGGAGGATGCTGTTACGGCTCATTACTAGACAGCACTGCAGGACTTCTCCAGTCGGCAGTGTGGGCTTGTTGAGAGCCCAAGATGATGCATGTCTGTGCTGGGGGGACCCCGGTTGTGGTGAAGAGGGAAGTAAGTGAGCTTAAATCTTCTATTGAGCCCTTCTGAAGTGCATCCCCCGCAGTGTAAAATCCTGCACAGCTGACATGTGCCAGTAGGCAGGAAAAGCGCTGCATTTCAGACCTCTGCAGCAGTCTCCAGTGACTGAGCAGGATTTGATTGTGTAGTCCCAGTCGAATATAGCTGCCTTGAACGAAAACACTGTGTGGCGTCCAATAAAGTGGGTTAGACCTGCCTACCCTCCCAGCTAGACGTGTGGCTGGGTCTCCTGTGGGGTGGGGGGGTGGAGTGCTGCTCCATTTCTTCTGCCTCCACCCTGGCTGCTGCATTTTTGGCTTTGAGGGTACTGCTCTTGCCCGCTATTCTTCCCTGGATAAATGTGGGAGGCAGCGGTGCTGGGGGGAGGTGGGGGTTGTGAATAATGGTGATGGTAGGAGGGGTTTGTTCCAGTCTGGACTGGTCCAGTCTAGTTCTTTCCTTCCTGTCACCGTGTGAACAATGCTGCTGCCGCCGTGGCTGATGCTTGCGACACGGCAGCCCCCTCCCCATGCGCTTCAGGCTGTTGTGAGCTCCCTACCCCGCCTGCTCTGCCTGCCGTAGGCCGAGCCCCCCACAGCCAGCCAGCCTGCGGACTCCCGGGCCCTGGTCCCGTCCCTCACGCCGGGCCTTGAGCTCTGGGGGAAGGTTGTTAAACCCCAGAAAAAGAGGGCTCTTTACAAGACGTTCGGAGGGGGAGGGTGGTGTTCGGTGGTGAGCAGCAATGGGAATGTTTCTCCCGTGGGGACAGTTTTACTGGAGGCAAGAGGCAGGCTTACTGCCTTTCAGTGCTGCAGCCTGCCCCCAGGCAAGCAGCTTGTGCCTCTCGCTGCTCCCTGTGCTGGAAGGCTGGTGCAGGTGTGTGTTTGCAGCAATGCTGGGCTGTAAGGTCTGGAAAAGATTCCGTCCCCAATTAAAAGAGAGACAGAGTGCTCTGGAAAGGAATTAAGACTGTCCCTTCCTGAAAGGGAGGCTTAATTGTGTAAGGGACTAATTTGGGTGTAATGGCAAATTTCAGTTCAAAATGCCGTTGATGTAGCACAGGAGCGAGAGTGTGGTTGACAGGAGAATTCCTCAGTGACCTGCATTCCCTTCAGGACTGGCTCTCCCCTGGGGACGGCCTGGCCACACCGCCCTGGCCCTGATCTGGAAAAGGCCTATTGTAACAGAAGAATAGCTGTTTTTTTTGTGGACCAGAGTAACTTGGTGCCTCCAAGTCTGTTAGTTGGTGTAAATATGCGAGGTCATCGAATTGCTGGATTTCTTAGGGTTTGGTTCACAGATATTTTAGCTCAGGTCACGAAAGGGTCTCTTTTCAGAAATGGAGAGATGCAGTAGATCATTTTTTTCAAAGAAAATGAATCAGTGCCTGGTTTTGTAGCCCTGTCTGTATCAGACATGGGGAGCTGAGGGGGCTGGTGAGCTGGAAAGGGCCTGGCCCTGGCTGGCCTGCTGGCCTTCATAGGGCTTGCTGCAGGGGTGCACTTGTTCTGGCTAAACTGTGCTCTGTGGATGACCGGGAGTTATTTTGTTCCTCAGATGAGTGTTACTATTCAAGTATGAAGTACAGCCTTGCTGGTTGAGCTGCAGTCAAACTTGAGGCACCTGTTAGTAGAGTACCCTAATAGATGATATATAAATACATGCATATAGGTGTCACTTGAGTATTAAAAGGCAAAGCTGCCTTGTCGATTATTCCCGCAACTCAAAGCCCTCTGTTTAGCAAAGAATACTTTTATACCTCCTTTAAGACCCTTAAACAATGAATGCTTCATTGTGGCTGATCACACGCGAAATTTTTCTAAAACTGGGTTTGTCCATATGGGTTATGGACATCTAGCGCACTTCTGCTGCTTAAAATGGTAGTCCTGCTCTGCCACAGTACAGCAAACTCTTTGTGCTCGTTAAAGCAAAGTAAAATCACTATGATTTGAAAGGCTCAAATTGTACCATTTTCCTCTCTGGATATTTCATATCAGCAAACCTGCACAAAAGAGGGCAGTCAGACTATCCTTCAGATAAATAATTCTCATTTAAAAGAAATTGTGAAGGGCAATTAGAACTCGGCACAGCTCAAAGTTGACTATTGCTACAGAAGATGATTGGTTTTCATTCCAGCTCCACAGGAACTTTCACTGCACACTTCCTTCTTGGGTCATTTGAGAATATTTATTGGAATAGTACTGCAGGTGATACTTGTCTGAAGCATGGCTTTTTAAGTTTTGCACTAAAGGTCATGCACTCTCCCTGGGAGCACGTGTTTCTAATGGCTTGTTTTGCTGGGAAGGTAAATTTAATTCATAATCACTGGAAAATGTGTATGAGTTCTTGAATATAATCTGAACAGCACTAGAAAATAGTGGAGCTACTAGTTAATTTTACAGAAGGGAAGCATTGCCAGCTTTTAAAACTGTTCTGTGCATACTCTGAGAACGAAATGTTACTGACTTCTTGCTTTATTGGAAGAAAGGGATAAGATTTAATACACTGCATATACATGAATTCTGGCTGGCAAAATTCCTTAATATCTCAACTAATTTTGAAGTGCTGAGGTTTATTTTTAATATTATATGCTATTGAATACTAATTTATATGGTAAAGCTGAAGAGATTGCTTTGTGGAGTTGCTGTGAAAGTTACCCTCAAATTGCATTCACTCCGTTTGTAATTCAGTACTTTACAGAGTATACTAGTTTAGTTTTCTAATAGCAAGAATAAGTGGAAAAATACACTTCAGCAGTTTGCTTAACTGTAATGCGGTTGAAAAGATGATGATTTGGGTTAGGTCATTCCCAGAAGCCAGGTTTTTGTAGTCAGCACATGTAGTCTCATTTAAATAATGAGAACAGCAAAGACTTATTTTTAGGTTGGTACGTTCCATGTTTCATGCCGTCGACCATGGTGAATTTGTAGAATTTTGTTGTATGTTGGGTTTACACATGACCAATTCTGTAACGTATTTAATTCCATGAAAATGACAGTTCCTTTTAGAAGGAATAACTTCTCAGTGGGGCTGGATAATGTCTCCTTGACTGCTTTTTATGTTCGTGGTACTGTTTTGTGTGATTGTTTTGCCTTAATTTGAGTAAGCTAGCCTTGTACTTTAAAATGCTGCTTTGGTGTTGTGTGTAATGGCCTTTAAGGGCCAGCTGAAAACTTTCCTCATTCCTGAAGGCAAGCATAAGTTACTTTCTCTTTACTGTCTTGCTCATCTCTGAATTTGTCTGTATGGTGTTCAGTTTCACTATATAAAGCACTATTTTTCACCCACATAGCTCTTTCACCCACATGCTGTGTTCATTCACAGCAGAGGAAGAAAGAACATGGCAAGGGAATTCTAAAATAGAAAGGAAGTGGGGAGGAGAAGAATCACAGTGATTACAGGGTTAAAAACACTTCTGCGAGAGTAGTGTAGTATTAAGTTGTACTGCATTAAAGCAGGACCATGTAGAGCTCTTTGCCTTTAGTTTTGAAAATCTTCCAGTTCAGAGTATGAAAGATAAGTACAAACAAGCAGTTTCATGTGCCCAATTCATGTGTCTTAGCAGTTCTTCATACGTCTGACTTGATCTGGCTCAGGGTTTACGTTCACTCTTGAAAACTGGGCGTTTTATGTGATTATAAACTTTCATGGTGGGGTGTTGTAAGCCTCCTTAAAAGCACTACTGAAAAGGCATTTGTTACATGTTTTAAGATAAAGCTTTTATTTTGTTCTGCCTATGAAATTTATTTTTGTATGCATTTTCTCCCACAGGGCAAAATCTCTGATCAAGTTTACAACTATCCAGAGGGCTTAGGAGAAGTGCTTTATAGAGAACAGTTCGACTTCAACGCTGAGCCACCTTGGGAACCTAGCTGATGATAGTAGGGTTCCATCTCCTAACTTGTCCATGTAAGTATCTTTTCCTTCTCTCTTCATCTGTATGCAGGAGGATAAGTACTTCCAAAAATACAAACAGCATGTATTGACTTTTTGATAAGCAAGATAACTGTCTTCATGTAGATTATCAAAATTTCAAAACAGCGGTGTGCATATTGTATGGGGCTTTCATTCAAGGGAGGACTGTAATTTTTACTCACTTAATACTTTTTTCAACAGAGTTATCTGATGAATTTCTGAGAGACTTAAAGATGTGTGAGTATGAGTAAACTTTGTAAATAGAGTTAGTTTCTGAATTAGGGCTGTTGGCTGTAGAAATCCTAAAATAAAATGCTGTAACTTCAGTCTCTCAGTGGTAATTCTGAAGTCATGAATTGGCACTGCATGACTGTTAACATCAAATCATGATTTGCTGAATACTGTGTGATTTCTTCCGGTATTTTATACTGAAATAGTTAAAATTTGCTATTGTAAATGGTAACTAATTCTGATCATGAAGGGTGTGCCTTCCCAAATGCCTGTCTCCATTATTTGCTAATTACTGTCCACTTCCACAAATAGTTGTAGTTGAGCTACAGTAGAATGTGGAATTCTGTGTTGGATGGAAATCGTGTACTAATTATAAATGCCTTTACATTTTTAAGAGGCAAATAGTTATTAAAGAAAAACAAAACCCCTGATAACTGAAAACAAATGAATGCACATAGCTGATCTTAAGGAGCACAGAAAACTCTGGAATGTGTGTGGCTATCCTGTTCTGTTAACATAAAACAATAGCTTTATGTGGTTTTAACAATAGCCTTAAATACATCTGTCATATCTGAGTTAAGCTGATTTTATACGTTATTACCTTTTCCCTGTCTAGCTGAAGGCATTTTCATTTGGCTTAGTACCTATGAATTATTATATAATGCTTTTTAATGTAAAACTTGAGAATGAGAATGGTTACGTGCATCTAACCAAGCCAGGTACTTTTAAAGACCAGAAAGAGTCCAAATGCCAGTTGTGTTAGTATGTCTCCTAATAAGGTACTTAGTGTAGATGACCCTGTTCTTTGAAAATACTGCAGTAAGGGAGGCACAGGGTGAGCTTGATTTATCATGACTTCTGGTTTTATCTCCAGATGTTATGTTCTTTCTGTTTTGTTTGAAACTTACTGAATTAACTGCATATATCTGGTTCTATGTAGATGACTGCTCTATTCAAGTGAATACAGTTAACACTGAAAAGTCTCTGAATATCACTTATTTCGTAGGTGTCACGTGATTTTTATAAGCAAAAGATCTGAGAAGATTGTTTCTCTTGTTCAGTTCCTGAGTTTCAGCTCACTCTTGTATGTGGGTAGAACTCTTGCATGAAATTTTTGCACTTTGACATGTTGCACTTCAACAGGAATAAAGGAGTAAAAAGATAGGAAAGGCAGAAGAGTTGTTAGCAGGAAGGAGTGAATAAAGTATAAAATCTTAAGGTACTAAAAACGCATTTTAGTTTCTAAAACTGTTCCAAAGGAATTCTGGCTTTGACAGAAGTTTTGCTCTTTGAGGAGAAGGCTGTTCTGGTACCTTCATTAAGATTATTCTTTCTCTAACTGGTAGACTGATGTGCTTTGGCAAATAGTGCAAGGTATAGCTTGTCCTAGAATGGAAATGCCACTTGATTTGCTGTATTTGTAGCTGAATGTTCAGGTGATTTGTGTGTTTATTTTGATCTTGGATCTATTATGTCTTCAATGATAATATACTGTACACAAATGTAAGTAGTTCAGTATTGAACGTAGTGGTGATGTAGGCAGCAGTAGTCTGCAAGTGTTTGCCAGTAAATTTGTACCTGTTTTGGTGTGCTGAAGCACAGGTAATGGCCTCAAACACAGCTAAGATGTAAGTTAGCCAGCTAATTGCTAGTTTGAGTCCTGTTCAACTTGCAAAGTGATTTAATGGGAAAAAGGTCAATGTTCCAGTGAAACTCAAGTAAAAATCTTATGTCTGAAGGTGTACTTACATGCCCATTAAACTTGCTTCCTTTTTATAATTCTCTCCCTCCCACTTTTGTCCTTGTATTACACTGGCCAAGGAAGAACTTGGGATTTAGTTCTGTCTTGCTCTTCAAGCTCTGACTTCCTGAGCAGTCTGGCAACTGCGGTCTGAAGTCTTGCTCCTTTGAAAATCTGTTCTATTTATTCCCACATCTGGTTGATTGGAAATGGAGGGAATTAGTGATGGAAATCTGATCCATTAACGAGCCCTGTCTATGCCAAGTGGAAGCAGTAGTTATCTGGACTGGCTAGCCTTTAAAGCTCTCTTGACTTGTCTAAATGGGACTGGGTGGCAATCGGGGAACAGGAGGGCTGGGAGTTTGGAGGGCTGGGCGGCAGTGGGGAGGCCAAATACTAATATTGACTAAGCAAGTAAGAGAGGGTAGGATAGGGAAGTAACTGTTTGCACTGTCATGAAAGAGAAGTGCTGGTATGGTACCACAGAAGTATACATGCACTTACAAGAGTACTCATTTTTGTAAGCTTTCCTACCTTATTGGCTTTGACTAATATATTCAAGCTTCAAGAAAACAGAAGGAGGTTCTTGAAAGTGTGGTTCCTGTAGAAGATGTCAGATGGGGCATTATTTTTTAGTATCTATCCCCTTTGCTTGCTTACTTCAGCAGAGATGCTCTTGTTCCATTGCTCATTTAACTGTGTGGAGCGCTCCTGAGGGAACGGTAGGATGCAGCTAACCTGAGTTGTACAGGTACTCTGCTGTGACCCTCAGTGGGTTTGTACTGAGAGGCAACTTGGGTAATGCACAGTGTCCACTGCCATTGTAAATAAAGACACTTGCTTCAGCATTTCCATCAGTTGGTTAGTGGCTGCATTCAGCTGCCTGAATGATAAGGCTATATGTTGGTAAAATGGCATCTTGGAATATTTTTTAAAAGATGCTCCCATTATAAATAGGCATTTCGTGCACTGAAAACAGAGGACTCGTGTTTCTACTGTTCTATACCTGTTCTGTACTTAATTGCCAACGTTAGCGACAAAATGCTTCTACTTTTTCTGTTAGCCCTGAAGAACCAGTATTGTAAGGAATGTGAGATGAATGTTTTTTACCTCTTTATGATTTTTGCATCAGTATAATTGTTAATGTCGTAAATATTTATTTTGCTTAATAAGACATGTAGTTGAAAAGCATTATTGGGAGCCCGTTTGGTTTGCAGAGACTTTGTTCTTTGCAGAGGAAGCTTTTAATGAAAGAACCAAACCTCAGGGTGGTTTGGTTTTTTTTTCAGGCCAAACAATATGTAGTTCTGACAATGTAAAGAAAAAAATTGAATATGGTGTTTGTTATGGATGCTTCCATATGACAAGCATGTGTTTAGTTACTCACTTTTCAGAGCATTTTAATTTTCTTCTATTCCAGATGTCTGCATTAATTGCAGTGTTTAAATGTGTAAACTTTTATCTTTAAGTTCTTCATCTGGGAAGTCATTGTGTTAAACCCTAAAGAGCCTGAGGATGTAACCTTACTTCAAAGAAAGCAATTGCATGCCTATGTAGAAGTCTCATACCACTTGACAGCTTTTGTTTGCCCTAAAATATATGTCCTGGAGCATTGTGCAGACTAACATTTCAGGTGGTAAAATGGGTGGTGTTACCACACTAAGTCTGTCAAATCATGACTTGCAGCAAGTCAGCACTTCCAGCAAGGGCTGAACTCTGTACTGTAATGATTTCTGACTCGTCTTACAGACATAGAAGTCTTAAACCATCCTCTCTATTTCCTTCTGCGTGTATTTATTTGATCTTTCACAAATTTTATCACTGATTCTCCTCCCCCTCCAGGAGGGGGGCCAGTCAGAACAGAGTAAGGTTATAGCACAATCCCAAATCCTACTGGAGGTATTAACCCCTTAAAGAAACATTTCTCAAGTACGCACTGTTTTGTGGTGGTGCTGTAGCAGTCCTGGCAGGAACTTCAGTTTTCTCTTTGTAGAATATTCTTCCTATCTTGTTCTCAACAAGACTGAAAAGATGTAATTTCTTCCAGAGCAGGAGAAATTGGAGAGGAGAAGAATGGGCTGTGACTCTGAGGACAGAAGTTGGTAGGCTAATGTTAGCTTTTTTTACTAGATGAATTTTGCTAAATGAAAAAGCTTAGATGTCACGGACATGCTTAGAAAAAGCAGTCGCTGTTTAGCAGCCTGGGAGAGGTTATACTAGGTTGTTTATGGTTTTCTGCAAGCTATTTTATAAGTCTGTACTAGCATGGATTCCTTTTTGTGCCTGCCTCTTGACCATAAGATGCTTTTGGATGAATGAACTACAAGAGACATCATCTGTTTTAGGAAATGACCTTCATCGAAGCTAACTTACCAGATAAGTGTTCTTTTTGTTGTTGTTTCTGGGGAGTTACTGGTAAAGAGGCCTCCTCCCCCCATGCTTTACTTAAACGAGTTCTCCCCCTCCTCCCCGCAGGATCTCCCCAAAAGTAAAAGGGCAGCTTTTGGAGGAAAATATTCTACATCTCTGTCTGAAAGCTATAGACACTATAGTCACTAACTGTGAAAAAACCTTTCTTTTAAGAGTACTACAAGATTGGCTTAAATCTACTCCAGTGTAACTCAGATGAACACAGACTCGAAGAAAGCAAGCTAGCTGTTGTTTAGATCGAGCTTCTTCATTTGAAATGAGGCACAAGCAATTAGCCTACAGGGTGTGTGCATGTCTGGTGAGTCTAAAAATCTATTCAGTGCTGTGACTGGTTCCACTGGGTGTACTGAGACCTTCCAGAAGGGCAGGTCGGGGGGGTGCATTCANGGACACGGGACGGAACGGACCCAAAACCCACCAAAACTTTAAAATCTAGCCAGGTAGTACCCTTGTATATACAGTAAATTCTTAAAATGCTTTAGTTTTGCCTTCAGGCTTTTTAACAGATTTGTACAATATGTCAGGGAATTGTGAGCTTATGATCAGAAACACAGAATTTGTCCAACTTGAATGAACAATAAAAAGAAGCTCAGATAGGAGGCTTCTGCCAGCCCAGTCACTTCTCACGTGCATTCAGTTGCAGGTACTTACAGGTACTTACCGTATTTACTGGTCAGATGTGAGTGGGGAAGGGGAAAGAGGAACTGAGATCATGGAAGCTCATCCTGTACAGAGTTTACTGTGTCAAAATGTTGCCATTGAGTTTTGTTGGAACTTTGAAGTCATAGGACAGATTAGATGTGTCCTAAAAGATGTTATAGATCTAGATGCAGCACAAAACATTTGAAATTTGAAAATTTTCCTTTTACACCCCTCTGTGTCACAAAGATTAAAAAGCTTGTGTTTTTTGAATGGTTAACAGATCTACTACATTTGAATAATCTGCTGAAAATGGAAATCACTTTGCTCTTGCATGTGTTCACCATGGTTGGTTTACTCATTCCTCTCTTTGGATATTATTTTTCTTGCAAGAAGACAACAAAAGAGCTATTGTAGAAGAAAAGTTTAATGTGTTTATTACACAACCAGCAAGTTCCTGATGATGCATAAAGCACTTGAAAACTTAGTTAAACCTTAGGCTGTTTAAGTGTATGAAGAAGTTATGCTAAAAGAATTAAACTCTGCTCTTAGCTTTTTTTCTTCTTTTGATCTTTATGTTTTGAATACTCCAGAACTATATCAAATTTTGAGTAAAATGCTGATGCCAGCTTTTCTTTCCAGGGTGGTGGTGGGGGGGGAACAAACCCCAAACCAACCCCTTTTTGGTACTCTGCTCCTGGAAATCATGGATATTTTATGGAGGTGAACGTGTTGAGGACTTTGTGCTAATCAGCTGGCAAATCAATGATACCAATGAAGTACCTGTTCAGAGGGTGACAGTAGCTATGTAAACATGGCTGGTGTTCATGTTTGTTTCACTGATTCTGAGTCAAACTTAGTTCACAAGCCTGTCCTTTTTTGTTTGGTGGTGGGTTTTTTAAGGAGTTTTAGCTGTTACTCACAAACTTAAACTGAGGTGTGACTGACTGAAGACATTTTTCCTGGTTATTGTAGTGTCTACCACCTAGTAATTGTTTTTATAAATGTAATTTACTTAAATCCTTACATCAATGTGATAATTATCTTGTTCTTTCATGATTTGGATCTTCAGGATTCCCTTAAATAAGCATATGACTCACTGTATGTGTGAGACAAGTATGTTCTTACCCAGCATACTTGTCTTTATCATTCAGCTTCTGAATATAACACAGCCGCTGAGTTAAATTCACCTTTCAGTTAATACTTCTTTTAAGAAACATAGGTGGCATACTTGAGTTATACAGAAAGCATACAAAACTCTGCTGGCTCTTTTCCCCATTATTGTGTGTAATGACAAGCAGGAGCAACTGCTGCTTACTTGTCTTAGTATTAGCTTGAGTAAAAGTAACTTTGTTCATATTAACAATGTTAACCAAACTTACATTGCAAATTGTGGATCTTTTTTCTTTTTGACTGTAGAGAGGTGGTGGAAGAAACATGAGACAGAATTAATACCATGGCACTGTGACCATTTGAAGCCAAAATTATCATCTTGGCTTTTAGACTCCTAGTGAAGCATTTTTTACCTTCGGCTGTAGCGTTTCTGGTTTCTATCAACACTTTTAATTAGAAAAATAATTTTCTTATTTTAAAGCTAAGTACAGGTGGCTTTTTTTTTAAATACTATGCAACTTCTGTTGAGAGATTAAAGTCTTGGTGTTCATGTAAAGGAGGAATCTAATTAGCTGGCTGGTTTTGATCAGTCTTGTGTTAGTCATAAAGATGACAAAAAAAGTCTGGTCAGTTGCTATAAACTGCTTTTAAACAAGACCTACAACTCTAATGGAATGTAAACTGCAGATTGTTGTATTCATCAAGTAAGGCTGATGAAGGTATATAATCAACTGTTGGTAGTTTTCTGCTGTCTGCTGATTTTTACTTGAGATTGACAAGTTAATCCATATCCTAAGACTGTGTATATTTAACAATGTTTTCTGTCTTGGGACCTTGCTGATTCGGGTTTTCTTTTGGAAAACACTGCTTATAAACAACATGTAATTTGCAGTGAAGGTTTGAGGATAAACAAGATGCAAATAAAGCTAGGTTATAACTGCTACTCTTTTAATATCAGTTCCACTTACTGAGATTGTCATTTTTAAAACTACTTCTAGCTAGTGGCTTCTTTCTGTTAACCTCTATTGAAGTGAAGAGTTTTTAAGTGTTGTAGGTAATCTTATGAACAGAACAACAAAATAAATGTCTAGTAAATACAATGTGTGAAGGCAATGGTTATAAATTAGCATCTAAACAAAACCCAGAATGTTAAGACAAATATGTGAATCTAACAAATATCGATGCTAACATTTAATCAATAAACTACAAGTTTTCTTTAACAAATTCATAAATGTTGTATTACAGACAGTCTTCCAGTTGCATACTTGAATACTAATGTAACTTAAGATGCTATACTTAAGAATAGCTGAGCTGAAGTGTTTGTACAAGTATGCTACACTTGCAGCATTTTCATGGTTTGCGTAAGTTCAACACAGATCAGTGTGCATACAGTCTGGGATGCTTCTCAAGACCAGTCTTGCATCAGTGGTTTCTTACTCTTTAAGTTAGTATCAGATTTAAAGGACGCAGCTTCTATCTTATTCTTGGCTTCAGTAGAACTGCGCTATCCTTATTCCTGCCAAATGGAGGGTGGACAGACTAAAAAAATATTTGATTTTTATAAGAGAATGTGTGTGTGTGTTACTGTTTCTAGTACATCAGATGTAGAAAGCTCTTTCTAATTTTTAAATAGTGGCATAGTATGCTTTGTGCCTCTCTTCCCATTGATTTATGTTTTCTTTGTACAGTTTGTTGCATAATTTAAGGACCCGGATATAAGGCTTGGAAGCCCATCCCTTGTGTTTCTTGGTTTATGACTGTCGGCTTTGTGGAATACGGCTGAGATGAAAGGATTTCTTGAGGATGCAAATTACTCCATTGGCCTATTGGATGAAGGAGCAACTCTTGCAGATGTTATTGACAACTGTATTTATGAACATACTCATGTAAGTTTTATAAGTTTTCCAAATCTTCTGGTTTAGTTCTCTAAGACTTCAAACTAGGTCAAGGCAATTAGCACTGATGAGGTGACAGCAACAGAGGAACAGTCTGCTAAAACTTGCCTTATAAAGTAGTTTCCTCTTATAATTCTACTACTTTGCTGTTCGTTTGCCTCGGGCTGAATTCTGTTGGGGAAATTGGGCAACAATTGTTACCTCTCTGAGTGTGGCTAGCAGGAAAGTAGTCTTGCTGGTGTAATTAAATAGAGGTTCCCGTCACGTTGTTTGGAGAGATTTTATTATTAATGGGGTTTAGACCAGGAACCTGAAATTGGGCAAGTGGATATTGTTGAGTTAGAGATGGGGTTTTCTTGCTCTTTCCCTAAAAATATGCCAAAGTTTAGACAAAATGTATGCTGAGCCAGTTCAAAGCCATGTTTAAAATTTCTGTGGTCGATCATGGTTCTATGGTTGTACATCTTCCTGTTACCCTTCTCTCCATTGGAAACACGGCTACCAGCACATCGTGAGGTGCTACCTCTTTTCTTTCAAGAAAATAAACTGGTCTAAAAGCTATTAAGGTTTAGCAATCTACTGGAAAGAAACTTAAATAATTCTGTGTATACAATAATAGTTTTATTGAATGAGGCTTCACTCGCTACTTAGGAGGCAGGAAAATGTTGTAGCCTTTGTTTTATAGACAGGTTGTAGAAAGGAGCTTTAAAAAATTGACATTTCATTAAGCAAATGCCATACCTAGGAGTTGTTCACTTTTCCCTTGGTTTAGCAGAACTAATGTTCAAATGCAAGTGCTCAACTATAGTACAGCAAATAGCTAAATCCCATGGCCTTCTGAACTCAGGTGTAGGATTCCCAAATCCTGATTCCTAATATTCTTTTTCTGTCTAGCAAATAAATAGGTAAACTACTGGCAACATGTCATGTCTCCAACCACTGGCTGGCTCACAGAGGATAGCTGCCTCCTGCTGCTTTCATTTACTCCTTTAGCTCAAGGGGTAGAGGCCTGTGCCATGGATCTAAAGCTCCAGATCCCATTCCTGCTGGTGACCCGTACAGGGGGTCAGTATGCTTCCACCCGATGGAATTTCTATTTGTGTTTTTTAAAGAGAAATAAAGACATTGTATACAATAAGCCACAACATAGTTTCATATCTGCAAAAGTCAAGTGCTAGAATTAACATGTGATGTACAGTCTTAATTCAGATCAATCATATATTTTGTGATGGTATTCAGTTGATATACAGTAGGCCATTCATTTACAGGAATTTTACTGAGTGCACATTAAAAACAAATATAGAATGATCTGTTTGGGTTTCGATCCGCTACATCCACATCATGACTTGATGTCAAGAAAGACTGTGGTTAACAGATGCACAAGAGGGACTGTTAACAGTTTCCAGAAAAGTGTATGTGTATTTTCTTGAAAATTATGTACTTGACTCTGCAACCGTAACACACTGAGTTTAGTTCTTAAAATTCTGTTTGAACTTTGTGCTTCACCAGATGTGGAGAACAGTCTCAAACTTGACTTCCTGAACTAAAATACTATCAAACAAATTTTCAGTAAAATGAGCTGTTAGCTAGATGTTAAAATAATGGTAGTACATTAGATTTTATTCCTTGTATAATAAACTATAAATTACGTTGAGACTGTGGAAGCTTTTGTCCCAGTGGATTTTCTTCCTCCAAAAAGTTGCAGACTTCTGAAAATACAAAGTTGGAAGAGATTTGTAACCTATTCTGTATTTTTAGATAAAATCAGCATTTGGCATTTAAGCAGTAGCTCTTGTTCAGGGATCTCAGAATATTGTCTAAATAGCATTCATAATATCTTTTTTCTCTAAGTGGTAGGTATTCCCTTTGATTTTTTTTAAACTAGTTCACATTGCTAGGTGAAAGCAAAAATGAGGATTGTTCAAGGTCAAACCTAAAAGTTATAGCAAGATGAAAAAAATGCACATCATTCTTTAAGACTTTGTTTCATGGGTTATTTATATTTTGACAGCAAACCCACAATTTCAGACATTTTATTTTCCTATTTTTCCTTTTTTTTTTAGACTGGAAAAAGAGCATTTTATGTTGGTGATCTTGGAAAGCTTGTAAAGAAGAACATACAATGGCATAATGTGATGGCACCAATAAAACCATTTTATCCTGTAAGATGCAATTCTACTCCAGGTGTACTCGAAATTTTGGGAACCCTTGGTGTTGGATTTGCGTGTTCCAGTAAAGTAAGTTTTTTGTTTTCTGTGTATCTGTGCCCTATTTTCTTCCATTTGTCCGCTGTTTTAAAAATCAGCTCTTTGGTATTAAGTGCCACGGTTATATATAATTTAAATTGTGAACTCCTGTTTATAACTGGCTGTTGCAAATCTATACTTCCACTCTAGCAGTAGTGGATAGTTTTCTTTTTAGTGTATTTGACTATTTAGTCCAGTACTAGAGCACATCTAATAAAAATTGAGTGAAGATAGTGTACTGGACTGTGTCAAACTCTAGTATGCTCCTGTTTTTCAGTCTGAAATGGCATTGATACAAGACCTGGGCATTTCTCCTGAAAACATTATATATACAAATCCTTGCAAGCAAGCTTCTCAGATAAAGTATGCAGCAAAAGCTGGGATAAACATCATGACTTGTGACAATGATATTGAACTGAAGAAAATTGCACGTAACCATCCAAATGCGAAGTAAGTGTCAAAATTCTGGTTTTGCTTTTTATGCGGTGGAAATTGAATTTTGCCTGTGTCCTGGGTTGTTTGAGTTGCAAGCAAGGTACATGGGTTCTTTAATACAATTCACTTGTATCTATTTTTCTTCTCTTCTGTCTCTTGAAGGTAGCTTTTTTGCAACTTTTTCCCTACTGGGTCTCAGCTTCCTAATATGATAGTAAGGCCCTTGTTTTGGGAGAAATCTTGCATTTTGATTTCATAGGGCAATCTTCATGTAAAGGTTTTGGTGATGAAACTTCAGAAGTTTGCCACCTGTCATCTGCAAGTACATCTTCCTCCTGCTCTGTTGGGGCTTCAGTGTCTCTTTCAGGGTATTCTGTTTGGATTATTAGTGGCTTCAGCTGAAGTCAGGGCTGAGACTATCAGCAAATGAGTGTGTGCATCAGGTCCCATCTAGGGTTTGGGCGTGCTCTGAAAGTCTATTTGAATATGCCTACAGGTATTTTCCCCACTATTAAAACAGTTGAGAAATTTGACCTCAGTTCTATTTTTAGGCACTTCAGTGTTGGCCGAGATGCTTTCTGTAGAGAAGTGATCAAAGCTGATCTTCTGGTTGTTAAATACAAGAATATTATTGCTGCCAATGTATCGTGGTCTCTTTTGGACTGATAGGCGCTCATGTCATTAAGTGTCACGTCCCTCACATAGGAATACTTTGGCTGTGCGCCATACCTTTAAGAAATTTAGAGCCAGAGCCTAAGTGAATGTTACAGTGCTTGCCAGTGATTAACGAGGTATAGCTTCCCACAAATGTCACCAGAGTGCAGTAAGAAACTGAATTCCTGACATCTTTTACAAAGCCCTTGGTTCTAGGCAGTCCTTACTAAAGTGTCATGTCTTCTACCAAAACTGTGGCCATAGCTGTAGAATTGGGAAGATCCTACTGAGTGCAGTATCTGGAGACTCTGCTCATCCCACCTGGTTACTTTTTTTTTTAAGACTACCTCAAGAGTTAATATTGCTGTTGCTAGTGATTATACTTCATCCTCATAGAAGCCTGTCAGTGCTTTGCATACCGGAGAGTACTTCCTGTGCAAAGAATGTTATCTATGATAAATAACTTTGTGTGTAAAATCTTGGCCTTGACATACTCTGTGCATTTGAAAGCCTTCGCAATGCTAAAGCTGTCTCTTACGTCATTAGTGTTTTACCAGTTATCACTGGTGTTTTTAGTGTTTATAGTGATTTATTTCCTTGAGTCTAACAGCCTCTTCTAGAAGATGTTGTCTAATGTAGCATCCACAGCAAGAGAAGTTAGGATGCAGATTTTTCTTGAGCCAGAGAAATTGTAAAGCAGGGAGACAGAATGAAGGAGTTTCATGAGCTAGAGAAAAACAAAAACTCTTTAGTTCTGTTCAAGGATCCCGTAGTTTAATATTTGAAAAAGTTCCCGTTTACCAAGGACAAGACTCAATTTCTACGAAAGAACTGCAATTTGCCATCTAAATCTTCTAGAAACCTGATCTCCAGCTCTCCTACTAGGTAGAGATTTGTTTTCTTGTTTACTAGAATTCTTTTATTCAGGTCATTAGAACTTTGATGCCAAAGTGACAACTATGAGTTTTCTTCTTGTTCTTCCTTGTCATAGTTTCAAAAGTGAAAGCCTTTATGTAGCCTTGTTCTTCCTATGTCTGGTTGTTATAGCTAGGTTGTCTTTTGGTAGATGAAGCTAATTACACTTTGGCTGAGGAAATCCTGCTTAGAAATCTGTAATTCTCCTTCTCATTTTCTGAAAATTCTTGTAACTTTCTGCACTAAACTCAGTAATGGGTGGGTCTCTTTATGTAATTGATGTTTCTGCCTTTGGAAGTCTTAGTAACTTGAACGATGAGGAGAAATGTCAGAAAGGAGTGCTTAGTCTTTCATTTCTTTACACCTTTGGATTTTTCCAGGCAAAGTTTAACAGTTAAGGTTGCTGGTGTCCTAAGAATTCCAGTAGAGGCATGGTTGTTATAAGTATTAATGCTTCCTTAAAAATAAATAAATTAAACCCAAACACATGTATCATCCTCTAGCCCTGCTCTAACTGGCTGAAACCCAGGAAGAAGAATCCTACTAGATTTCTAGAAGTCAGAATTACACTTCTTCAGTGGTCTGCACTAGAAAAATACCTTCATTCACTTATAATGCTGCCATAAAATTAATCAATAAAATTTAACATTGGATCTCTTTAAGAAATGTCTTTTTCTTATCTTCATGTGAGGTTACAAACCATAGTATTATGGATTTGAATTTTTTTTACATTTTAAAGAGTTTAACTTTTGAAAATTTTTTGTTATATCTCGCACTTTTTCCAAATGCTTTAGAAAATATTGTTTGACTACAGATTTCTTCAACAGGATTGTCTATGCTAGTGGAGACACAGGAAATGAGAGGCTAGTCACAGTTTCTCAAGATGAAGTGGTATAAATTAAAATTAACAAGGATTGCTGGGCAACCTGTGTGAGAACTTAGGATTTTTTGCTCTTTACAAAATGCATTTTAAGCATGTCATGGGCAATTTGGAAAGGGCTTTTAGATACCAAGGTAGCTGTTAGGCCAACATGTATTTTTTAGTGGCTAGGCTAAGTTTTGCATGTTGCATGTCTTGAAAAGAACTATTTCACTTTGGGTGCAGAGCTTCTACTACTTGTTCATGCTCTCTGTCTTGGTTAACTGTAATATGCTCTGTGCAGTTTGCGTGTATGTCATGACACAACTGTGTGGTTTACCACGTAGCTGATTAATTGATCGGGGGGGGGG
>WAAD01000082.1:83506-112609 GCA_013389945.1 Fregata magnificens | reverse complement strand
GGGGGTGTTGTGTGGTGGGGGGGGGGGGGGGGGGAGGAAGCCAGTGACTTTCTTAGTGGACAGCAGTTTGAATTTGTGAGTTTTGGGGGTATACCTCTAGAGGTTTTGATGTGAACATGCCTTTGCTGCTCAAGTGTTACTTTAATGTAGAAAACTGTCACCACTGGCACTGCAGTTTGCCAAACCTAGCCAGAATGAGGCTTTGACTGGAGGGAGGAAGCTGTCTCACTGCATAAGACTGTAAGAGATGGTACTTATTGCCTCCCTGCTCCACAAGTGCCCTGGAAGAAGGGGCAGGGAATGGACTGACACCCCCACCCTATCTCCAGTCTATGTGCTCAGCCAGAAGGGGAGGTGGAGGGTTGTGGCTGGGATGTGCTTTCAGTGTGTCAGCCTGGTGTTCTCCAGAGGCTGAGTTTAACCAAATCTGATACGTGACTGACTGAAGGGGAACTCCATGCTCTCCTCTTGGCTAGAAAGGAGGACAGAGATGGGAAAAGCATATTATGGTCTTACTGGGTTTATGAGGAAGTATACTTTATTAGAAGGTAACATTCTCTTTTATTACAGCACTCAACAGACTCTTGCTGCTACAAAAGAGTCTTAGTTGCTGCATTTCCAAATCCCTTGTCCTTGTTGGCTCCATGTTTTAGCCCCTAATTGCTAGTTTTTTCTCTGTACAGGATTGTTTTTATTAGGTTCACTTGAGTCATCCATCGATGGAGCTGGAGTACTGACAACATAATCAACACACTTCTGACAGTCTTCAGGCTTCACATGTGCTGATGATGTAAACCAACTGCCCCAATCATCTTCCCCTTCTCTTAGGCTCTTACTGCACATTGCCACAGAAGACATTACTGCTGATGAGGAGATGAATATGAAGTTTGGCACCACCTTGAAGAACTGTAGGCACCTCATGGAATGTGCTAAGGAGTTGGGAGTCCAAATAGTTGGTGTCAAGTGAGTAACTTTTTATTGGTTTCTGGCTGAGCAGATGTTTGCATGATGTACTCAAGATGTAGAATACAAAAGAAATTTTTGCCCCTCTTGGCACTATTTTACAGGGTTTTAAAAAAAACCCACGTACTTCTGGATCATGAGTTTTTGCTTGCAAGCAAAGTACTAATATCCAATGAAAAAATTGTGTGAAACAAAGTAACTGTTACAGACATCAAAGCAATTTGAAATAGAGTATCAGAAATCCTTCTGTCAGCGTAAAAGCAAAGTTCAGAAGCCTTTCCTGTTCTCTAGCTGTGCTCTCAAACTTCCATGGTACTTGGTTTTGTATTTTTCCAGCAATAAATAAGGTGCTAGTATAGCATGGGATAGCTTGGACAGACTTTGAACAAGATGAACATGGGGTTGGATTTTCTAAGAGTTAGGTCCTATGTCACTCTTTGATCATGTCAAGACATAATATTTAGATAAGTTTTTGACTTGCAGATGGCAGGAATGAATCCTAGTGTTCTGAGAGCTTCCAAATGATCTGTGATATTTTAATGTGAAGTTTGACAAAGATTTTACTATATGGAGGAGAAATGCATGCACAGGTCTTTGTTCTGTCTACCTTCAGCTACTAATGTATCACATGCTCATGAGTGTTTTAAGGCGGCAACCAAACAAGTAAAAGAAGGTGGGTCATCAAGACAGTAAAAAAGTACTTAAAATGGAAGCCAGATTTTGAGGATTTAAACCACAATTGTTTTGATATAAATCTGTTTGAAATTGATGTTAAATTAAAGCATAAATGTACTATAATCATTACAAATGACAAATGTATTTAAAAATCAGATGATACTACTGAGAAAATGTACCTTTTATATGATGTCTAACTTAACTTTAACAAAAGCCATGTGGGTTTTGTGCATTTTCTTTATTTAAAAAAAAAAAACACCTTTAAAAAATCCACATGGGGATTCATACAAGTAAGTTTAAAAAGTGACCTTTGCCTCAGAATGGCATTCCTTAAAGGGATAGACTTGGAGTAGACAGTGTCATGGCTCGGATGGGTATGTGTATGGTCTGACCAGAACCAGCAGACCATACTAGTTCTTAGGAAGCCCATGGGAATGCTGGCACTTGTTTTAGCACCTCAGTTACTACCAGTATTATGGCACTACTTAAACCTTTTGGACAAGGAACCAGGGGGAATTCAGGAGCTTGTGGGAGGCATCAGTACTTCCCTGCTTCAGATAACCTGCTCACCAGCCTGTTCAGTCTTGCTGTGAAACTAGGACCTGGCCTGGGGTGAAGAGGCTTCAGAACAGGGTGGCAGTGGGACACACCTCTCTTCACCCTCCCCCAAATGTTGGAGAGGTTAGATAGTGTGCACAGTACAGCCCGAGCTTTGGGAAGAAAACTGGGTGGCCCAGGAGAAAGGATGTACAGGCAAAGCAACACAAAGTAGGACAAGAGAGGGGAGACTGTGTTAGCACTGGCAACCACTGAAGAAAAATTTAACCACTTCGATAGCGAAGACCAAAAGGTTCAGTAAATCTGTTATTAAAGATGAAAATACTGTAGGACATTCTTAGCATTAAAAGCAACACAGACCTCAATTACAAATCCAACGAAATAGAAGGCAATCATCTGAGCTTGTTCTTGGCACAGTTACTATATTATCATGCAAGCTTGTCTTGAGCCACTTGGGAATGAATTACTTCTATTGCTGCTTTAGATGGTGAAATGGTTTGCTTGGTCTGAAAGCTGCATGGTTCGGTGTATTAACTGTGTGTTTGTTTCTTTCAGATTTCATGTTTCAGGCTCTTGCAAGGAACTGCAAATGTACATTCATGCTATATCTGATGCTCGGTGTGTGTTTGACATGGCTGTAAGTAGATACGCATACACACGCACACACCCACCCCACCCCCCGCTACAGTAGAGGATCCACTCTATTCTAATCATACTAACGAGCCAGCTATGTTATTTCCAAAATATATCAACGTAGGAAATGGAACTTTTGGTAAGGGACTAAATATTCCATTGTGAGATGTGTGGTAGAGGTAAAACAAACTTTATAATCCTAATTGTGGACAAAGGTTAATGAATGCTGTCCCACTGACAGGCAGTAGCCTTGTATGCTATTTTCAAAAGAAAAATCAGTTTCCCACTTTTGGTAAAGGCTTTTTGAAATTCAAATTTCAGTCCTGCAAATACACAGTTGACATTTTTAAGTTATATTAAAATATTAAGTATTTGTGTGCTGGCATTTATCGTGATCTAACTACTAACTTGGTGCGTGTGAGTTCTGAGATGAATAACTAAGCATCATAAGAAATGAAGGTGTCATATTGGGGGGGATATCCAAATTTGGGTGAAGAAAAATGGATTTGTTGGATGCTTCAGATGTTCTATGTGTATTTTTCATATTGCAAAATTCAAAAATCCCTTCTCTGAACATCTGTCTTCCTATAAATGAGAAGCTCGTAAACTAAATAGAGAAGACTGCAAATCTTTTTACTCTTATTATTGCAGTTAGTGCATTAGCTGTGACTGGTAACACACGGAGGGCAACAGAACTGAAGTTCTCACTGATCTTTGTGCAAATTCACTGTAGTGATCTTGTCATGTAAGCACTATCCAAAAGACTTGCTGTATACGTATTTGTAAATTCCTAAAACTTTCTTTTTTTGGAATGTACTGCCCTGTTCAGCAAATACTGTCTGAATATAACAAATGCCACAAGATGGGAGTTAATGTTGCTGTGGGACTTCTACTTGAGAATTGTGTAACCAGCCCCTCTTGACATCCCAATGCTATTACTACTAGGTTTAATGGAGCTACACTAATTCTTACTATGCCATGACTCCCTCACTAGACATACTTTGCTAAATATGCTCAAAAGTGTAAGTACATAGAAAACAACCACAGTAAGGAGCAACAAAAAATATTTTTACAGTTACAGTTGTCTGTGTGCTTATGTTCTGTCTATGCATTTTAGGAAGAATTTGGCTTCAAGATGAACATGTTGGATATTGGTGGGGGCTTCACAGGTTCAGAAATTCAGCTGGAAGAGGTATGCAGTGTATTGGAAGTTGAAGCTCTAATTTTGATTCAGGAAGTTGAAATGTTTAACCTTCAAACTAAACTAACACTGATAGCTGAAACCTAGTCTTAAATTCCATGTTAGACTGTAATTCATAAGGTCCAAATAATTGATTTTATATTCTTTATCATGGGTAGTGTAATCAGTCCTTGGAGGTGATCATTATTTCTTTTTAATCCTGTTCATATTGGGTGAATGCTGACTTAAGCATGTCGCAGATTAAATTACTATCCTAAGCCACCGTAACAGTAGTAATTCAATTTTTTGGCAGTTGACTGTTGTTGTCCAACTGGTTACTCTGTTGCATGGTTTGGGCCAGGATTGCTTAGCATGCTTTGGATCATAAACCATGTTGCTACTGTATGAAAGCTTCTGGTACTTTGCTTTGGAACTGAAGACTAAAGGTCTTGCTTTTATCTTTGCTTTGGCTAGCCTTAAATAAAACTCTTAATATTGTTTTGGCCTAAATGGGATCTTTAGTATGCAGTAGCACATAAAACAGAATAACCTGTTTACACTCCTATGTTGTCTTAAAGACAAACTCCTTGAATGTAGGACAGTGAAAGTGATTCAACGAAAAGTTACTAACAACAATTGGGGCTTTTCTTTCTTAGTTCTAACTGTTCTGTTACTTGTCCAAAATACTTGTTTATCTTCAAATATCTGGCTTAAGATTTGAGCATCAGTATTAAGTAATTCATTCTGTTTCTAAGATGACAGTATTCAGAACTGATCAGTTCAGGCCCTTTCGTTGTTCTTCTGGATTCTTATGTAACTTTACATTATCTGTTGTGCTGGATGAACTTTGAAATTACTTGTGCAGTCTTGAGTGTACCACAACTTGAACTTTGGTTGGGAGGAGGGACTGTACAGTACTTGAACTCATGGTACTCAATCTTCAGGGTTTAGCAAGATGACCTATATTCTTAAACATTTCTGTAAATTTTGGACCTCTGATAAGGGCACCTCTCAGAACAGAGGAACAGAGTAAGCTTTTGGTGTGCTTACTAGAATTGTTGCTGACTGAAAGTGTGTGGGGGGTGTGATATATACATAAGCTAAATTTCATTGGTCTTGCCTCTGACTTCAATTTCCTAGGTTAATCATGTCATCAGGCCATTGCTGGATGTCTACTTTCCTAAGGAATCTGGTGTTAATGTGATTGCAGAGCCTGGATTTTACTACGTTTCATCGGCATTTACACTAGCAGTTAACATCATTGCAAAGAAGACTACTGAGTATGATAAACTTCTTCCTTCTGGAGGTAAGGGTTGTATTTATTTTTTACATGTTATAAATCAGTACAGATAACTGCCCACTTCTTTTAGTCAGGAGGGACTCATTTGTCTCAGCATTTATTTAATACATTCCCTTATGTTTGCATTGTAATCCACCTTTTGCATTCTAACAATGTTATCTGTGCATCTCACTTTCTTTGTTACATTTATGTGGCACTTGTTTCCTTGCTAGGTTTGACTTCTCCATGATTAAACCTATACTGGGTGCTTTACAGAAGGTGTATTAGAAGGTTCTGCATTAGAAGAACATAGAAAAACATGTCCTAGAGCTAGCTGCTTCTCTGCTAAAGCAGAAGTTAGATTTATATTCTTAACAGTGATTACTACTGAAAGTGTTAATTTTATTAAGCCTCACACTTCATGTTACAACTGAATTTATAATCTGGTCTCATACAGATTACTCTGCTCGTAATTCTCCCATTCCAGTATATAGGGAACCCCCTTGTCAGGAGAAAGCAGTTGACTTAAGTTAGATTGCAAAAGGACTACTTATGCCAAAAAATACATGCAAGACAACTTCTTTTTTTACTTCCAGTGGAGCAAACCAGGAATGATGATGAACCAGTATTTACATATTACATAAATGATGGTGTTTATGGTTCTTTTGCAAGTAAATTGTCTGAGAAACTGAATACTATCCCAGAGGTTCACAAGGTGAGTCCTTCTGTATTCTTTAGAGATAGTCCTTATTATCCTTATGTTTTTATATATATTTAACACCTCATATGTATTAATTATCTATGATTTATAAAATTATCCTTATGTATATTTGAAAATTTTCTCATTTAATAAACTAAAGCCTGAATTACCTGGATCATTTCCATATAGAAATACAAGGAAGATGAGCCTCTGTTCGCAAGCAGCCTTTGGGGTCCATCCTGTGATGAGCTTGATCAAATTGTGGAAAACTGTCTTCTTCCTGAGTTGAGCGTTGGAGATTGGCTGATCTTTGATAATATGGGTTCTGGTACCTTAGGTGAACAGTCTACCTTTAACGACTATCAGAGGCCACTGATTTACTACATGATGTCTTTCAGTGACTGGTAAGAAAATTCTCTTCATAGTGGCAAGATTGTTTTTACTTCCTTCAAAAGTGTACACTTATAGCCAAATATAAATGATATTTGGCAAATACAGGAAGATGCAACTGAGCACAAGAGTGTGCCTGTTTAATTTGGGTGTGGTTTTTTACTATTCTGTCTGACTTTGCTAAGACTAAACTGAGAGCTGTGATAAAATGCCTACTTTGCTTTAGGGTTGACAAAGGAAAGCAAAATACCCAATGTGGACTGAGTTTAGTGGTAGTTGTTGCTGAGTAATAGCCTTTTACTGCTTGACATCAGCTGTTGAGGTTTCCTCATACTAGTAATTGCAACTTCCGTACAATGTTAGCACCATCGTTGTGGGCAGGAAGGAGGGCAGTAATGCTGTTGTGGTGATGGGGAGAGTTGGGTAACCTGTTCCAAATCCGAGGTAGCAGGGCCTTGCGCTTCTGCCAGTGGAGAGTCACCGCCTTTCTGTGCCTGCCAAGCACTTGCATAGCTGATTCTCCCTTCTGCTGAGACTGGGGCCAGCCTATCCGGGGGCAGCGGGCCTCAAATGCTGTATTCAAGGCTAGTTTCTGATGTGAAAGTGTACATGAAATCACTTTACTACAACTCTCATCCTTTTCTGCTGCAGGGATGAGATGCAAGATGCTGGAATTGCTTCAGACACATTGATGAAGAACTTCTTCTTTGTGCCTTCTTGCATTCAGCTGAGCCCAGAAGACCGCTTTTCCACTGCAGCTTAAACAGGCATTAACGCTTCATTTAGACCTGCAGTTGCAAGTCTGTAGTTTGTCTGGTCAACATTCCAGTGTGGAAGAAATGGAACAATCTTGAATTCAATTCATTCTCTTCAAAACTTGAAAAAAATAGTATAATAGCTAATGGGGACCAGGCAAAACAAGCTACAGCTACAATTCACCGGGGGGTGGGAGGGTTAGATAATGGTGTCCAAATTTAAAATCAAGTTCATTCAACCCCTGAGCGTTTAAATATGCAACAAAATGGATGACTTAGTGGAGATGGAAACCCATCACTTGGGTTCTTCAACAGTTTACATACAAGTACACAGTTTTTATACTAAGGATTCCTGTTAGAACAGTCTTGTAAAGTTATTGTCTTTCGCCCAGATATATCAAATGTCAGTGGGAGACCAGTGTGACTTCATTAGATGTTTAGTGTATTTAGAATGTGTAAATTTGTGCTTTGAACTGTAGTTTAATAAATGTAAAATTGCATCATAGTATTGGTTGTATTTGACCCTTGATGTATCCCTTGTATGATTGCAATAAAACTTTGTGTAGATTTTACTGTTTTTTCAGGCTAACTTTGGGAGGAGGGGCTAGGCAGAAGAGGTAGCTATAAAATAGATGTGTACAGGATTGTTTTGAGAAGCCTTCTTTTCTCTAGCTCATTATTTCAGCTTTGTATTAAACCATAAATAACTTAAGCTTGATAAAACTGTATGAAGTGGAAGTCATAAGTTCCTGGAAGGCCAAAAGGCAATTTGTGGCGGGGGTTTTTTGGGGGTGGGTTTTTTTTAAGAGTATGACCTTAGATTCAGTTCTTGACACCAACCAGCAAACCTGCAATAGATATAGATGTACACAGAGAGAGGTAGTCTTTTCGCTAGTGTGCATGTAGTGCCCCCAGGGCAGCATGGGTTAGTCCAGCTCTGCAAGTTGTCACAGAACCTTTAGCGCTTTTTTTTAATGGCATTTATTGAAGAGTCTAACTTTTTGACTTCAGCTAGTTCTGTACAGTGGTGACTCCTAAGAGAAGGGCTACACAAGTCTTCAGAAACCTCAATGCTCTCTTGCGCTGGACTTTATATCCACAACGTAAAGGTAAAGCACACTACCAGAAGTTGCCAACTGCATTGAGTAACTGGAACTGCTGAAACTGTTCTGAGGATTTCTTTAAGTTACTGGAGCTTCTTGCTTTCTTCAAGGTCCTTTCCTTACTTTCTCATTTTAACTCCCCCTACTTGAAAATGAGGCTGGGGGGAGGAGAAGGGGTGTCAGGGCTTTCAAGTGATGCATTACATTCTGGATCCTGCAGTCAAAGGGTACTTTTTTTAACCCTTTAGTTATAGGTAAAACTTCCACCTTTTGGTTGCAAGTGTATTTTACATGAGTGCCAGCAGGCAGGAAATCTTAACTTCTGGCTCTGTAAAGCAAAGACTTTGTAAAACTTGATGAACTTTTACTTGAAAGTAAAGAAAATTCTCAAATCTGGACTTGTCAGAACAGTTTTATAGGCCAGCTAAAAGAAGTACAAAATGGCTTATGTTTTGAAGAGACAGTCTAAGAAATATTTATTACTGGAATTAAATGTGGAATTAGGAAAGGGAGTAGATGATAATAGTGGGCAAGCTGTTTTGTGTTTTTTACACCTAAAGTTACTAGCCATCCCCATGTCTCAAGAAATGATATGCACTTCAGTCTACCAGTTGAGGTCTTTCTCTAGACAAAACATAGACTGCTGCATGGTTTTTTGGACTAAATACAAATTACAATTGCCTAAGGTAATTTAACAGGCTTCTGTTAGGCAATCTTAAGGAGAGTTGTTTTATGTTAACTTACAGAGCAGTTAGAAAATTCCTCTATAAATAATAGTGGTCAGAGCAGATTCATTGTACTTAAAGACAGATACCATTAAAAACACCCTGGGTTTTGAGCACAAGGATGTATTTCAATTTGATTTGTGAAGTGTTACTATTTATATTGTAATTGCAATTCAGAATTTTACTCAAGATATAAAAGCTGAATGGTTTCTATATAGTACCTGGAACTAATGTAGCTCTGTCATGCTTGATACACGACTGCAGCTCCTCTTGTTGACTGAGGCCACTGCTCTTGTAGCTCTGCTGCTATGGCTAGCTGCAGTAGCTGGAATTTCTTTGATACTGATATATGCAAACTGTTTTGGTGTATAATATAATTACTCATTGTGCATGCCAAAGAGATCCCACCTGCTTTGGCCTGAAGTACTTCCCTCATACAGCCCTTCAGTCTGCATACCATTTCCCAAGGAAGATCTGGGGCTGCAACCCGAGACAACGCTATGTTACTAGTGGTGCCAACTATTCCTCAGGAACGGGAGAAAACGATGCTACTTTTTCCTTGTGTGTCTAAGCAGCTGCGCAACTGGCTTACACTGGCTCAAAATAAAAGTTGGTGCCCTGGATCCACCATTGCATGTGTTGCCACTTCATATATACTCTTCATTCTGCTTTTTGGGGGGTGGGGGTGGGGGTGGGTGGAGTAGTCTGTTAATGTGTTTCATAGTATGCTTATAGGATCATAGAACTGTTCAGGTTGGAAAAGACCCTTAAGATCATTGAGGCCAGCTGTTAATGCTGCCAAGGCCACCACTAAACCATGTCCCTAAGCACCACATCTGCATGTCTCTTAAATACCTCCAGGGATGGTGACTCAACCACTTCCCTGGGCAGCCTGTTCCAATGCTCAACAACCCTTTCAGTGAAGAAATTTTTCCCAATGTCCAATCTACACCTTCCCTGGCACAGCGTGAGCCTGTTTCCTCTGGTCCTATTGCTTATACAGGTTTGAACCCTGCTTATTAAAAATCCAAAACTAAATGGAAGCAGATGCTTGAAGAGAGCGAGCGTGCAGTGAAAAATCAGGTTTGTAGCTCTATTTACCTCTTGAAAAAAAAACGTGCTTTTAGTCTTTGACAGCTGGGTAACTGCTGTGCCCTGGTCTGGCTTGATCTTGCTGAGCGGCTTGGCTTTCCTCTCTGACTCCCACAAAGACCACGGAGGACTATACATTTGATCTCCTCTTGTGTGAGGAGTAGAGTGGCGGTGCTCTTGGGGCTTTCCCAAGGCCTTAGGCAGCAGCTGAAAAGCAAACACAGGGTTGAAGAGAAGCCTCAACTGCAGGAAGGCCCTGGTGCTGCTGCTCAAAGGAGGGGCTTGGTGGTGCCCTGCCTGTCCTGAGGGGCAGCCCCGGGTGCTGGCTGTGTGCCCAATGCTGCAAGGAGCCAGGAGAAGAAACAGGGTATGTACCAAAGATGGTCTGTCTTAACTTGTCTAACCGTAACTGAAGGAGAAAGTAATTTCTGTGACTGCCACTGTCTTCCAGTTCATGCAACGCAGGAAGGCGTTAGATGATACACATTTCATTTTTCCATACGATGGAAGCACTATGCTGACTGTGGCCTTCTGCTCATTCTCTGAACTCATTTCCTCCCTTTATTAAAATTCAAAATTTCAAGTAAGTAGTGGCATGTAATTCACTACAATTTACTACTATTTATTGCTTTAATAAGTGATGAGAGTGGTGTGCTTCAAGTACTTGGCCTGAGGGTTAGGGAAAAGCATGGCCCGTTACCACCTGCAGCCCGTGCCCAACGGGCACCACTTCCCACTGCTGACGGGGAGCAGGTTTGTTTGCAGGGCTGGTACTGAGACCACCACGGGAAGACAGGTGAAGATCTTTTTAATCCAGGACTGCAGGGCTATTCCCCAGGCACCTGACAAACACTGGAGCCTGTCTGTCTGCTCTGCAGACCTGGGAGAGGGGGTGGGAGTGGTAAGAGTGCGAGAGTGGTGTGACCCCCCTTATTACAGTCCCTATCCTTGGAATAACAAGCTTTCGCTCACTTTGTATTTTAATCTCTTTGCAACTGCATAGTCTTTAATCTGAATTAGGGGCATTAATAGGATTACCCTGTCAGCTACATAGGACAAAGCTAATTGCACTTGTCAGCCTGAGTCAGAAAAGGGAAGCTTGCGGGGAGGCGGCAGCAGCTGGTTCCCCCTGCCTTCAGTCCCACCACCTGCTTCTCATCATCTCCGCGCTGAGAGCCAGCAGCCTCCAGCTACAGGTAGGTCTTTCTCCAAAGTCTGTATGGTGCCATTCCCATGAGTTCTGTTGAACATAATACTTTATTTTCATGTTCTCTGCCTGAAATGCTGCAGTAGGCAGTACTGCAGACCACAACCTGCCAAATGTGCATCATGTAATGACACATGTCTTACTATACTACTTCAGTATAGGGCAGATACTTGGTATCAGTCAAAAATGGGAGGGAAAACTTATTTCAGGCCCAAGAATTTATAGTGTGATTTAGCAAGTACCTGCATGATTTTAGAACCTGATTATATATTTTGCTCAACTACAGAGTCTCTGAACATGACCCTTCTTCATACCATTAAGAAAAACACTCAGATATTTGTGTCCCAAGTTCATTACACTTCTCAAATGGAAATACCTGCTGCTCAGGTGGTGATACAGAGGGGAGCTGATGCTTCAGGTCAGCAGCAGCAACGCAGCCTGAGCTCACTTGTGCATCGGGTGCTGTGGCCAGTTAGCTGAATGTGGAGGTGGCAAATGGATGTGCCGGGCAGCAGCGGTTTGTGTTCAGCAGAAGCGACGGACTCCAGTGCTGCGGTCTGACGCCCTCCTCCCAGTAAATTCTCTTAAAAAAAAAAAAAACCAACCAGAAACACCTGGCGAGCCCTACTGTAGTTACTGCTGCTTGGAAGCAGCATCTGAAGCAGCGGCATCAGGGCCAAGCCGCCTCAGCCTGTGCCCGACTTTTCAGCCCGACGACGGCGCCTCGGCCGCCGCGGGCGGGCNGGCACCCGGTGGCCGCGGCCTGGCACCCGGCAGCGACTTCGCAGAAGGGCAGGGTGCCACGCAGGGCGGCCGCCGGCGAGGCCAGCGAAGCCGGGCTGTGTGCCTCCGGAGCCACGATGGAGAGTCACACCCTCCTGGCTACACAGGCTGCAACCCCCACGTAACATTTTAACCGGTTCCTTAAACGCCCCTGGAAATTCCGGCGGGGGAAGCGGTCTGGATGCGTTAGGCGTTGCGATGGGGTGCCCAGCGAGGCTGCCGCTCTCTGTCCCCAGAGGCTCTCCCAGCCCTGACGGGATGAAGCCCTGGGCAGCCGGGTCTGACCTGATGGCTGACCCTGGCCGGAGCCGGCGGCTGGACCGGAAACCTCCCGGCGCCTCTTCCCCACAGAATTACCCTGTGATCCTGCGACACCAGATCACAAATCCTCCTCTCAGCTTGAGCTGTGCCACCGCCCTGCCCGAGCAGTGCCGCTTCGCCTGGCTGGAGCCGCACTAGCAGGTGGCGTGGGCAGGGCTGGCTGGAAAAGCCATTTCTCTTCCGAGATGTCTGAGGGTCCAAAACCTTCCTGTTCTGCATAGGGATGGGACTGACCTACCCATGCTGGTACCAGCTAGAGGGCGGAGGTGGGAGACAGACTCCAGGACGCAGGACCGGGGGACTCGGTCTCCCGCGCACACACGGACATTCCCATTAAAAGTTTCAACAAATTACTACTATATTCCAACAATGAATGCCTCAACGGCAAGTTCCCAGCCAGCTCTAGGTCCCAAAGTGAGTGGTGCTGGGACACTGGCATTGAGGGGAAGGCCGAGGAGCAAAACCGCCTCCTTCTCCGGCTGTCCTTGACCCTGAGGCGCTCACAGCCGCCCGCTCCTCTGCCGTAGTCACCGTCCCGCAGGCCGCCCAGCCCGAGGCGAGCTGCCCTGGCGCAGTTTCAAGGCCGGCGCTCGAGGCCTGTGCCATCAGCAGGGGCTGGCTGGCAGCACCCACAGCGTGGGCGCAGTGCTGCCAGCGCAGGATGGGGTCTGGGACCCACCGGTCACCACACCCGACGTCCCTGCCGCTACACCCCTCTGCAGGCTGTACCGAGATGAGTGACTGCTGCTGGGGGGTGGTGGAGACAAGAAGGAAAGACATCCCTCAGCACTCGGATAGTCAGGGACGTTTTTTTTCCAGACTGGGAGGTATAACAGAGGCGGCGGCTGCCATGCTGTTTGAAGGCTGCGTCGTCCCCCGTGCTCCCCCTGTGTTCAGGTTTCCTTTCTCTCCTCTCCGGAGCCGCTGGCTGGTGTTACAGGCAGCCGCTGCCAGACCCGGCCCTGCCCGCGTGGCAGGCACGGGCGCCCGCATGGAGCCATCCCTCCCTGCCTTGTGGAGCCAGCGGCAGCCAGGCCTCACCTCCCTTAACCCCGCCAACCTAAATCAGTTCAGCTGAAATTTTCCACTTGAGATGTATGCGAGACCAGAATAGATTTCCAGGGTGGTTTTTTTTTCCCCCGCTAGCTAGGGGAAGGCCAGACAATGCTTTGCAATGTTTGCTTTTAAAACACCCTCCAGATGGCTTTAGGGAGTTCCCATTGCACAGGCAGCCCTACAGGGGAGAGCCCCTCAGGCTTGAGCATGTCAGGCTCTGCTGCTGCTCCCCCCGCAGTTCCAGCCCTTCGTCCCTCGGGGCTGGTGAGCCGAGTCCCACGGAGCCACAACACAGTTTTTCCACGGCGCTGCTGCAGCGGCTGCTGGGGCCGGGTGGGATCCTGTGAGGGCGTGGGCAGCCGGAGGAGGGCTGGGCTGCCACAGGCAGGGGGAAAGGCAGGAACAGAACAGGGATTCCCAGCTTCAGCTCAGCTCCCAAAGCAGCGTTTTATTTGGTGGCTTCTGAAAAAAATCTGCAGAGCAAAGCTGGTTTAGCTCAGCGCATTTTGGCATGCTCTTCCTCTGCTCCTGCCAAATCCATTTTGCAGTCTCCCTGAAGCGGGGGCTCTCCTGTTGCCTGCACTGCTGAAGGGCTGGACCCTTGCTCCAGCAGGAGCGGGCAGCCCACAGCCCCGGCCCTGCTGCACCCGAGCCCTGCTGCACCCCAGCCCCACTGCGCCCACAGCACACACCCATCCGCACCTGCCTCCACAAGCTGCTGGCGCTCTGCCTGCATGGCTGGGGTGCAGCTGCTGTCCCCCGAGCCCAAGGCCTTGAAGGATGCCACCTGCTTGGGCATTTCTGTGGGGTTCAACCATCTCAAACCTCAAATAAGGCAAGCTAAGAGGAGTCATCTGCAGCCTGGCTATTAAAGGGCAGGCACATAAAGCCCAACAGTGCCCTTGCTGCCCACTGCCCATGCACAGGTCTCGCTCCAGGCCTCCGTGCTCAGGACTCAATCTGCTGATGCTGCTCACCTGGCTGCAAGCATGCGGGGCTGCAGCTCCGGGTACCAGCCCTCCACAGCTACACAAAGCCACTCCTGGCCCAAGCAGTCACCGGCAACCATGAGGCAACCCCACCTTGCTCAGAGTGGGGAGTTTCTTTGACATCAAACCTCTTTTAAACCTGCAGACAGTTATGTTGGATGCAGCTCGAGCAGGAACAAACTCCTGCCCCAGTGCAAAACCCCAGAAGATGCCAGAGTTAGGGAAGTTTCAGAGGAGGGAATGCTGTCTCACCACCCAAGTGTCCTAATGTGCACTCACGCAAGACTAAAGCACGCATGATGAGATGGTGTCCGCAAGCCCCCACGTGCAGGAATGCAGATGGTCTGCACACGGAAGCCTTGCACCTCAGCCACAGCCAAGCAGCAGGCCCGGCTCCTGAGGCACGGGCATCCTCCGCACCCGCCAGCCACAGCCGCGTGCTTGCCAGGATGGGGCTCAGCACTGCAGGCGACAACTCCAGATGTGCCACAGGCAGTGGGGCAGAGGAGAGAGGGCACACAGTGCCACCGGTGCTCCCTGCTATGCCGGAGCCTCCTGCAGTCCATTACAGCACCTTCCCCCCTGAAGCACCAGGTTTTCTGGGAGCTGGTGCAGGCTCCCCGTGCCGCGGGCTAGGCCCTTCTGCCCCGCGTGCTGCCCTTCGCACCAGCAGGGCGTGGAGAGAGGGCAGCTGGGCTCGCTTCAGCTTCCTGTTCCCATATGATCACGTTTTCTTTCTATGATGTGTGAACTTCTTTTGCCTTTCCAGTGACTACTTAGGATCCCCCAAACTCAGCCTGACATTGTCCCTTCGAGCTTCTGGGGTTTGACTCGTACTGTAGCAACTTCACCTTAAAACAGGTTGTCTTGCAAGTGCTCTAGTCATACCTATGTTTTACGCACACACACAATGCTGGGCTTTGGGACACTTCTGCGGCATGTCCCCGTGACAGACATTCGATAAACCCGTCACTTCTTTGCCCAGTACAGTTCCCAGCTTCTCACTGACTATGCACTCAAATGAGATCTAAGGTTATTTGTCTCATTTTTAATTTTGAACGAACCACCGCAAATCCCAGGAGCAGGGTTTCAGGTAAGGCGTACAAAGGAAGGGTGAAATTGAGGACATGTGCCAAGACATATAGAGCAGCCTGGTCTGGAATAAACTAAGTTCAAACTAGCTGAAGGCCCTGACAGCAAGTCAGAAGGCATTGTTTCAGCATGAAATAGATGATTGTTAATTTTTTCAAAGAAATTCAGCTTCTGCACTAGGGTCTCTTGCCCAGTTGAGCAAACTGATAAAAGCAAGCAGTAGAACAGTAATGCTCCAGACGAAAGCCTAGTGTTCGGCTTCATACCTAGTTCATAATTCATGTAAAGTTTCTGCACTGTCTATAAATCGCAGGACAGGATGAGCAGAGACAGGCCTATTAAATGATTCTAACTTTTGTGGGTTTTTTTAAAACCAGTGATCATGGGGTTTCACAATAGATTTCCAAAAGGCCCTTTTGCCGTGGTTCACAGGTTGTCCTGTGCCTGTGGACAAACAGCAAAGGAGGAGGGTGACGTGGTGGCTTGACCATCTCCCTCAGGCGTCTCTGGAGCTGGCACGAGTTGTGGATGAGTAACCGTGTCTGCAGGCGCTCCTGAAGGACGATGGACGCAGCCACTGAGCTGTCACTCCCTGCATCTGCTGTCAGTGCTTTCAGCCCACAGCAGAGACTTCTCCCACCCAGAGCGGAGAGGAGCTGCTGGACACTCCCCATTGCCCCAGCAGAACACGGGGCTGCTCTTGTGGCGGGCACCGAGGGAGCAGGGCCAGCCCTGGGTAAGGGGATGACACCTCCAGCCTGCTCTATGGCCGCTCCTGTTCAGAGTCAAACCAGAGCATGTTTGGGAGCGTGCAAAGGGAGCATACCCTCAGCCTGGTGGAGCAAGTCCCGCAGAGGGGCTTACACCCACAGCAGGTACCACAGATGTCTGGGACGACCACAGGCTCCTCTCTTCAGCATGATTGGGGCCACATCCTAGGCCACAATTTAAAAAAACAAAAGGCTATAGGATACAAGTGTAGGAGAAGGTGCTGGTGCTCCAGGCAGGTGGCTGGCACTCCACGGGAGTACTCAGCTCTTCCCGTCACAGGGGCAGCTGTGGGGTGTGTGGTCCTTCCAGGGCTTGGAGTCCAACTTGTCAGCTCTCGTTCTTGAAGCCAGAGAGGAAATGGGGAGGAAAAAAAAGCCTTTTGATAAACTGCTGGGGACAACAGTCTGTGAACATTTTCTTTAACACAACACCTGCACCATTTCGAGCACTTGCAAGCAAAACAAAACCTAAGGTCTGTGGCATTTCAATACTTGCAGAGAAGGCAAAGTAATGTTTAAAAACCTGTCTAAACCCTTTCATTTGCATCTTCCTTCATGTGTGTCATGTGTCTAAAGCACAGACAGTCCTCTGCTCACTCTGAGTAAAAGCAAATTCCACAGAGTTCTGTTTATTTTGGTGTGTTACTCCCAAGGAAATCCCCTCCTCGGTGGGCGTAAAACAGGAAAACGTCACCCTAAACCAGAAGTCAAACCCAATATTAAAAGAGTGGCAACAAGAGCCAAGTCAGGTCTGAGGATGGGTTTGTTTCCCCCACACTTGGACTTGCTCCAGCATACCAAAGTCTGTCAGCTCACCTCCTCCACCACCCAGGCAGCTCAGAAAGGCAACGCTGACTCTGCGCAGCCCGAGACCGCGTTGCGTAGCCTGGCTAACAGGGCAAGGAGGCTGGCGTCCACCTGACCACAGCCACTTCCACATGGGAGACAACTGGGGAGAAGACGTGAAGAGAAGCCCCTTGCTTGCACCGGCCTCCCCCGACCTGGGGCTGATGGTTTACTTGCAGCAGAGCAGCTGGGAGGGCACAGGGATGGTACACCGTGCGGCTGCAGCTCCTCTGAACTTCAAGCAGCACCTCACCAGACACGGGGATTAGCGTAACAAACCGCCTTGGGAAGCAACACCGAGACAGGCTGTGCTTTCCTCTTGCTGCCTGAACAAAACTGCCTGTGCAACATGAGCGCTTCCCGCTTGAGACCCACGTAAACAGAGCACACGCGGCCCCTGCAGCCTTTCACCTACTAAACTCTGTTTACATATTTCACTACTCACTCTTTCCCCCTCGCTGCAATCCAATACCTTTGTGTGTGTGTGTGTGTGTGTGTGCGGGTATTGCATTTGGCAGGGCCATATGGTGTTTTCCTGACATATATTTGAGGCCAGATACGTAATTGTACTGCTGAGAGATTTAAGATGAGAAAACCTTTCCAGGACATTTAAGCTGTATAAATAATTGTAATAAAAGGCCTTTATAAATCTGTATGTTTAGTTCTGACAAGCTCCTTGTTACTCTACTCCGTACAAAATATAGACAGACTGTGACTTAAGTACTCCTTCAGTAAACAAAACAGCAAATGAGTAAGATAAATGGATATGTCTAGAGAAACAAATGCTTCTTAAAATTCCACTTAAACACATTTTTATATGTATTTTACGGCAGCAAGAAAGGAGTACTTAGAAACTATTTTAACAGGGAAAAGGTCTTGCCCCAATGCACTAAAATAAGCAAAGAATTATGGCTGAGATTTTCAAATCTGCCTAAGGGATTGAAGTCTCCAACTAAACCAAACAAAGTCAGCATCCAAATCCTATAAGCAGCCTCGAAAATCCTCCTATCTGTGCGCACAGGGCCATGCATATAAAAGTATATAGAGTTGCATGAGTAAAAGACTTAATATTTCTTTCACCAAAGCAATTATTTCAAGGGATTCTGAGTATATAAATACATAAAAATGAACTCCAATGAGTTGCGGTACTTGAAAGAGTGCTCGGTTGGTCTGTCATATGATCTAATCAATACTCATTGTTTATTTAACAAGAGTAAATTTGACCCAAAAGTTTCTAAAGCCTCAAGCTCTCCAACACCCTGTGCCAGCAGGATTATTTAAGGGCGTTCACCCAGAGTTGCCAAATAGCCCTGCAGTAACCAAACAGACCCACACACCATTTGCGTTTGGGCTGGCCAGACCCTGTGCTATTAATAGTCATCCCAAAGAGGGGAGAAGGGTCTGTGTATGTAGGACCACACATAGGTCTGCTCCTAAGAAACGTGGCTTTGCTGTATCATCTGTGTCATCCTAATTCGGATACATAAAGCTTCCTTCAGCATGGGTTGCTATGCTGTGTTTCTTTAGTTTAACTGATGCTTCCCAGACACGGTCTTATTTTACATATATGTACATTAGTGCCTCAGCTTTGCCTTCCATAGGTATGCTGACCAGGATGGCATATCACTGATTTCACTATGACTGCAAGCATTCGCAACACCTCTAATTGCTCTTATATGGAATCTGAGCCTTTAATTCATTGCAGGTAAGGAAACAGATCCAAACTGTGACAGACGGACGACATGTGACAACGCAGCTCACACAGGGCAGAAAATACTGGGGTGGAGGAGAAGGGGGTGTCACAACAGCTTTAGGAGTTCCCAGGACTTCTCCAGAAGCAAGAAGTCCTGGGAACCTGAAGTCCTTTGCCTAACCAAGGAGCAGGCAAAGCTTTCTGGAGAATTGTTATGGATGTTACCTGCTCCAGAGAACTACACATTACAGCTAATAACGTACATGGTCTCATGAGGTTGACCTGGATTTGAGGTTAACATCAAAGCTTCCTGAGGATGAAGGAAGCCAAAGGACTTCCACCTTCTTCCTTTTGTCTGAACTCATGTTCCAGCACTGGTCCCAGCCAGTGCTCATTGATCGTCAACAGGACCCATGACGATGGCATCCACCACCCGTGCATCCAGGTTTGTGCAGCAGAAGGCTAAATACAAAAGCAGAATAAAAGTGTGGAAAATGTGACCCACCTTACCTGGCAAAGCCTTTTGTGGGCACAAGAACCCCCTGACCCTCACTCGCTGCTTTCTCTTCCACCCACACTCACATCGATGCTGGAAATGTCCTTTTTTGGAAGGACTCTGAAGACGGTTCCTGGTAAGCGCATGATCCTGACCGCACAAAGTGGGATGTAGCTGTTTTCTCATAGTTAAAACTGTTCCAGCTGCAAAACAAACACATGTACACACACAGACGTTACAACATCAGTGTTTCTTTTACAACTGGTGCCATCAAATAAATGATGATGGTCTTCAGCAGTGCTTCTCGAAACCAACAACTGGATGTAAGCTTTCTTCTAGTAGAGATCTCTCTTTCACATTCCGCCTTTCAGTCCTTGCTCAAAACAGTTCATTGCACTGGGATCAACAACTGCAGAATCACACCCTCTTTCTTTCTGCCCAATATCTGCATTTTCAGTCCCTAAACAAAGGGAGATGAAATAATATTTTGCAAGAATCATTTTGTCCTGCCACTACTGCAAACCAGACAGTTACTTTTCAATAGCACTTGTGAAAAGGCTTCATGGAAATTCATGCTGAAAATGAATGCGTCAGTCAAGCTTCAGCCATTCCTCTTGGTGTAGAAATAGAGCTTATCTGCAAAACCCACCTCAAGTTAACTCAGCAACAGGAAAATACTGGAAAAATTTTGAAAGTGAAAGAAAAAAACATTTCACAAAACCAAACATTTCTGGAAGTAGTGAGAAATTAATGTCAATTCTCTCCTGGGAGAACGGAGCTAGTTACACGCAAGCCTTCTCCTGACTTTTTTTTTTATTACTTTTAAATACAAGCTACGCTTCTGAATCAGCTCTGAAAACTGGAAGGGATCACAAAGCCTTTGACCCCAGTCTTATGGCTACACCCAAAGAGACAGACCCAGGGGCCTAAGAAGAGACTCATGCTGGACAAGTACATTTCTAAAAACCCAGCAGAACAGAGCCACTGCCCCTCAGCAGCGCAAACCTCCAAGAGATGGTGACAGTCAGCTGCCATGCTGTGTACCACATCAAGGGGGAATGGGGGAAAATGGAAGCTTCTGACGCAGGATAGAGGCAACCAAGCTGTTCCCTGGGGCAGCTGCTCTGGGAGAGTCTGGTTCCCTACAGGGTCTGAAACTGTCCTCTACGTGCCCCATCTCAATAGCTACAGTATCCCTTCTTCTCCCCTTCCTTTGTGCCCTTGCGAGATCCTCAGGCTTCCTCAACTTCTCCTAAATTTGAGTCCCCACCGCAGCATCTCCTCTCTCCCCACAGTTTTTACCCAAGTCTCCTGGCACCAAAGGGCAGTCTGTGCTGTGTCCGAGTTGCAGCCACACACGTGAACGCCTGCAGGCCAAGCAGCCAGCAAACAGGCAGGCCTGAGCTTGCTCAGTCCGTCCCTCCATGAAACTCTCTTCTGCCCAGCTGATGGTTCTCGTTGGCCATGTAGGCACTCATGGTGGGATCCTCACCTCACTCCACCTGCTTTGTAGATTCATCCCCCTGCGGTAGCTGCCCAGGCTCCCATTATTGGCACAGGAGATGGAGTCAACAGAGCTCAGAGTGCAATTCATCCCACATCAGGGAAAAATGAAACATGCCTGAACCCTGTGGTTTATATTTACTAGCACTCCACTGACTATAAAAAGAGCTATAAAAACAGACGCTTGTGTTATAAGCATCTAATCTTAGATGAACTGCACCCATAGTGACTCTGGGTACATTTATATTCACTTCGCTATTTGAACCCGAGAACAACCTTGGGCCCAGGGTCAGACAGTGCAAACTGGCTCGCTTCCCAGCTGCTCACAAGGGTTCTCTGGAGCAGATGATTTGCACCCATGGAAAAGATGAACGGGAGCATGCCAGCGCACTTCCCACCTCTCCAGGCCTCCTCGGCCACCCGTGCCAGCACACTCACCAGCACAGGCCATGCTCCACAGCCCTCCAAGGCTGTTTTGCAACACACCTACACCCTTCCAGGCATTGACCTCATCCACCATCCCTTCTTCCCCCGCATGGAGAGGAGACTTTGGACCAGGGGGACGGCAGTCACAGGTGGGTTCAGACTGACGAAGCCTTTACAAGGCTGCCTGCCAACACTTTAACTTCGGCATATCACTCACTCGGGCCCCATCTCAATGGACCGGAGAATCGCCACCACGCTTGGAGGCTGGCAATCGCTGCAGAGTCGTGGGTACCATAACCAGCTACATGGGCTCAGTCTGCACCGCCAGATCCTATCGGTAAAGCATGCCCTGCCTACTATGGACAAGCCAGTGCCCTCTTCTTCTAGAAGAGCTTCCATGAGGTCAGGGTGCCACTCTGCATGTCATCTCAAACAGGGCCCATATGGTCCCTCTCCTTGTTACTGTGGCTCCTGCAGAGTGAACATCTGTGGGACCAAGGTGCAGCGTGTCTCCAAGGACGAGCTGCGGGACAGAGGAGACTCTCTCCAACAGTGAGCTGCAAGACCAAAGTGCGTATCTCCCATGGGGAGCTGTGGGAATGAGGTGCATGTCCCCAAAAGTGAGCTGCAAGAGCAAAGTGAGCCACACGGGAGAATTCAGGGAGCAGTGAGATGCCAGCACCCTGCTGCCACACAGGTGGTTGGGGCGGGTTGCATGTTGCAGAGTCTCCAGCTAAACCACTCCACAAGGATCTGCAAGGTCCAAGGGTTTGGCACACCTGATGAAAATCTTTGGGCAAGTTTTTCTGGTCATGAGGGCAACCCCACTGATGGGGGTTCCCTCCCTGTGGTCTCTGACAAAGCCAACACCATCTCTCCACATTGTGCATTTGGAGAGTAAACAGGGATCTCCTCTGCAGTCCCTTGCGTAGACCTGCGATCACAGCAGAGATACTTGCACTGAGCAGCACCAAAGCTGGCTTTCACATAGGCTCTTGTTTTAAAAATTTAAAATAGTATTGCTCAATCCTTATGTTGCTGCCAAGAGACTATCTGAGCAGCAAAGCTGTGACTTTCTTTAAATGAAACACAAGGCCTTGATCTCCACAGGTCCCCTTAGTTCCTGTGACATCTTAAGGGAAAAAAAAAAATGAAATAAATTACTAATAGCCAGTAGATTGCTTAACAGCATGCCAGTGGTGTGTTTTGTACCATGATGTCAAGGGCGTGGTATGTGAGCCAGGCATTTGGCAAGAGACAGCAGTGGGAGATACGGGAGAGCTCAAGGCCTGCCGACACATATGTGAGGAGTATACTGGGTGCAGGGAGCCGAACTGGATGCAGTTTAGTCTGTATTGCATGCAGGACATGCTACCTGCATTTCTGCACCTGCATTTTCCTATCCAGCGACTATTTGCTTGCTTGAATATAAACTAACAGGTATGCAGTGGGGGTGGGATCAAGTATTAGCATCAACAAATTAATGCTGCAGGAGCTATTAACATCTCTATCTCATCTGTCATATGGGGCTGAAACTAGTCAATAGTTCAAAATTATTAAAGGCAGATAGGTTTAAAGAGAAGAAGGACCTTCGTTCACACGACTTCTATCAAAATACCTATAATGGGAGGTGTAGAAATGCTGTTACCCATGTTAGGAGGAAAGGCAAAGCTGTCCCTGATGACTTCTATACCGTATTGATATGTCACATGAAATGCCCTGGCCACACCACCATCTCATCTCCTTCATACCTCCAGGATTTAGCTCATCAGAGGAACTCTTGAAATGCAGCAGCCATTAAGTCACTGTGTAACAAGTAAATTCTGTTCTGGCATGAAAAAGCACACAAATGTGTTTCTAATGCTTCCCTCGGGAAAAACATTTATCTGATCGTAGCACCCACAGGTGGCTTTGTTAGCTACACAAGCTCATTCTACAATGCTTAGAGGCTGTCTCCTTCTCATCTTACTGGCTGACAGTTCAGCTTCTAAGTATCTGATTTTGTTAGCAGAAATTCAGATTGATCAGTTAGGTTTTATACTAAAGAGTTAAATAAATCATGACACTGGAAAAACTCTGAATATAATAAACACACCATTCAAAGTGGTGGAACGCACAGACCCATATGTCATCCTCGCATCCTTTGTGTACTCTGATATTTTCCAAGCTCTGTCTGCAAATAAACAATGCCACTTTGCCATACTCTTCCACAGGTCCCCAAAAGGTACCCAGGTTCTTGTGAAATGGCATCTCTCTACATCACAGACAGGACCCAACAATGTTGTCCTTTACTGGAGGTATCAACAAAACTACCAGCACTGCACAAGTGAAGAAAGACCACACTAGATACTAACGAAAAATAAACACATGGTCACACCATGTGAAGTGAAATAGGAAGCATGATCTACATGGAAAGAATCAACAAATCATTCCAATATTAACTCCCGATTTCCACTATAGAGAATTCCCAGGATTTCCTGGACCAAGACGTGCAGCGAGCATGCGACTCGGCTGGTTTGAGCTGACCAGACACCCGTTCTGGCTGGCCGTCCAAAAAGATAGATGGGAAGCAGGGCTGTAGCCAGTACCATCATCCTGTTCAGTGTCCTGAGAAGTAGCACAGTTCTTGTGACAGCCGCAGGACCCAAGGAAAGTTGTGGCTGGCGTACAAACTGATCCTGCACTGAAGGAACTGAGTACAAACCTCTCACAATCTTTAGTGGATACTGAAGCCATCATTTACTCACCTAGGTTCTTTCTGCTCTGACTAAAATAACCATTTATCCCACAGTCTTCTGTGAAACAGGTATATGTCTAACATCAGAGGTTAAAAATACCCCTTGATGTCCCATCACAAGAAGTGAAAAATGGCTCTTGCCATTCTCTTCTACATAGTCTGTAGAAGCCAAGAGTTTAGGATAAAGAAGCAACTTAAAACACCTTCTTAATTCCACATGCCAAAGCTGAGATAAGCCACAGATAACAGAGTTGTATTTCTTAAGAAATAAGGGTGAAATTCAGGAGACTGGAGTTTCGCCTGACTTAGCCTCAGTCCCTAGACTGCTGGACAGGCCTGCAGTTACACAGCTGGCCAATGATTTACAAGCCGTCTTGCCAATTCTCTTCCCTAATTTATCTTCCCAATCCCATGACAATTTAGCTTTCCACATCAGAAGAATATGACCTGCAGGCTGGATAAGTGGTTTTCTGGGAAATTTAAACGTAAGATATAGTGTAATATGCATACATAAAAAACACACAAGTGCTTAAAAGTCAAAATCCTAAACATCTTCCCAACAAAAAACCCAGTCATGTCAGTTTTCTCCCGGGTGGCATAAAACCACATCCCCAGCTTCTCTGGGAAACTGAATGGAAAATACAAATACATGTGAACTGACAGTGATCCTTTAGCTGCTTCCAGTGATTGCGAGAGAAAATCAGTTTCACTGAAAACTGCTCACGTGCCAAAAATAAGTTTCTCTCACCTGTCCTAGGCTTCATTAGGGGTGTTTGAGGTTTTTTTCCCCTCGCCAGGCTGTCTCCCATGGCAGTAGTGCAAACATCAGCGCTGCTAACAGGGTCTGAAGCCTTCCATTGAATGGTGCTGAGCAGGCACGGCAGGACTCGAACTGTGGTGACTCAGGAACAGCCACAAATGCTCCAGAGAAAAAGGGCCATGAGCAATACTGTGTAAAATGCACATACACAGAAACTGGGGTTAGTATCATGTAGGGCTGGGGAGGAACACAGCGCTGCCAGCCAAACAGGACTTGCTCCGTCTGGCAATCAGACTGGGAAAGCAAACTAAAACCCACAAACTGAAGTCTTAATGACAAGTAAGGTCTGGTTTTCACCTGGTATTCTAATAAGCAATTGCAGAACCAGGACAAAGCAGGTTTTTCCTAAGGTTGGGATGTGTGAGGAAAATGGGGTATGAAGAAGAACGGAAAAGAATTTAGAGGAGACAAAAAAGGAGACAAACTGCATTGTTGATGCTATATGCTCCACCTCCCCAGTTATCTGATACATAAAGCTCTGCTACTGCTGTCTGTAGCAGCAGAAACACTTTTCCAATAAGTGAATAAGTGAACGCGAGCAGTAGTAGGCGTGCCAGGGAAAAAGAGAACAGCCCCACACTGTACAACCCTCTCTTGCCCTGACCTTGCCATCTGCTGCCTCCGGCCCTCCTTCTGCCCTCTCCCCATTCTGGGTTTGCTCCCTTCCTTCCCCCTCTCGTGTTCCCCGGCTGCCACTTTCCTGCCATTTCAGAGCTGCCTTTCCCTGGCCACCCCCTCAGCCTCAGCTGCTTTCAGACACCCACTGCATCGCTCTGCATATGAAAATGAGCTGTCACATTTTCCAGCCTCTGAAGCACAGCTTATTTTTGGGAGAGGTGCTTTTGACAGTTCTGCCCTGCAGTTCACAGGCAGAGCACAGGGCGGGCTGCGTCTGTGCAGGGGGAGAAGTAGGAGGGTACAGCAGTTCAACACACACGCAGGGCTCCTGGCTGTGCACTCCGAAGGGACTGAAGGTCTGTGGGCGGACACGAAGCTCCCGTGAGGTATGCGAGTCAAGGAGCAGTTATGTCTCCCCACTTCCAAGGGCTGCTCTTTCCCAACCCAAGGCCAGCTGCTAGCAATGCCGCTACAGGACACGCCACTGGGATGACAGTTGGAGCCTGCCTGCGGAGGACAGTCACAGGGAAGCCCCTCTCCACCCTCTCAAAGTCCCTCACCCCAGCTGCAGCCCTATCACCCCCAGGCCATCAGGCAGTCTCTTACAGAGCCCACACTCCCTGCCAAGTACCCCAATCAGCATCCAGACCTCATCTGAAGATCTGGCCTAAAGACACTGAAGAGGGAAAATGTAACAGGATTTTGACCTACCGGTCCAGCCCCAGCCATTCTGTGCACTTCGACTGCAGCTGGTCGGTGTATAACATGAAACTTGCGGGGCCAGAAGGTCCTGTGGCACCTGGACAGCGGCAGCAGAAGACAAGCACTGACATGGTGGGAACAAACTCCAGGGGTGAGAGGAGACACTAATGCAGGAGGAGGGAGAATGAGTGGGAGGTTTCCCAAGGGACCAGAAGAGCAGACTGATGAGAAGAGCAGCTGCAGAGGATTGCTCTGCAAATTGAAGTTGAAACGAGCTGGTTAAAAGAAGCAAAGAAAGATGGCAGCTGGGGAGGCAGAGTTGGGAGTGCCCTGGGATAGAGTGGGAGGAACAGATAGGGAGGATCCAGAAGTGACCGAGGAGGCGGTGGCGGCAGAGTAAGATTGACCGTAGGTGGTGCAGAGCAGGCTCTGACAGGTGCACTGGGAATGGCCACGGACAGAGGCTTTCACGGAGCGAAAGCGGCCTGGATGTCACAGGAAAGAAGGTGCATTGAGAAGTATTAAGAAGCAGGGTGTGTGCTAAGAGCACAAGATCAGCAACTGGGAAAGGCGAGCTGTGAGGGCTAGTGGAGAATTACTGCTGGAAGGGGTGCTGCAAGCAGCAAGGGCGGTCCTGCAGGACCCACAGAAACAAGGGCAAAGAGCCAAGTGGTCTTACCGGGAAGCCAAAGGAGGTAAAGCAAGGACAGAAGACAGCAGTTAGCAGGAAAAGAACAAAACAGAACAGGCCACCTGAAGCGGGAGCTGATATTGCAAGTCAAGCCTTTGTTATTTTCTCATAGCTACACCATAGCGGAGTCCAGAAGTACCTGGCAGTGTTGGGTCGCATCCTACTTCGTATTGCATAAACTGAGAGAGATAGGGCCAAAACTCCAAAGCATTTACAGCAGCCTCGCTGAGCATGCCCTGAAGGCTACCCTTATGACAAATCTAAAAGGCACGTGATCCAGCTCAAATGTCACTATACTAATTTCTTCATCTTTCCATTTTATATCAAAATAATTGTTTTCTCCAAAGAGCAGTTTACTTCTAGAAAATTACTGCAGAATCACCTTAACTTCCACAAGTAGTCCAGCACATACCTCCAACATCTTGCCATAGCAAGCAAACTAGAAATGGTAACAGTATTTCATGTTACAGACCTTTAGTTCATGTTGCCAACTGGACTTTTTAACACTGAAGTTCTCACTCTATCAGTAAAACTTTTGTGTATATGCATTCCATACATTTAAGGGTGAAAGAAGTGACAAAGATCTGCCTCATTTTCTGCTGAGGTGCAGGTAGAAGCTCTTAGTTTTGTGAGTGAAGTTATCACGTAGGGTTAAATTGTAATGCTGGTACAACTTCTACAGATTTAGTTTTAGGGGCAATATGCTTCGAAAGATATTTCAAAATGTTTTAAATAAACACAACTGCAATCATAAAAAATGTAACAGAACGTGCCATAACAGAAAACACATAATTTCACCAAGAACTACTGTGCATTAGTCTCACCACCTTTATTCCAGCTGGAGCGGATGCGGACAGACACACTTACAAGCCAATAAGTGCCTCGCGTGACAGTAGCACCTTTTGACAAAAGAGAGCATGTTCCAGCAGTCAAGCAACCCTTTCATCAACATTTTTTCCTGTTGATTTCAGTGGGAAACACACAGTATATACACTTTCTCCTGTTAAGACACCCAGAGATGTGGGATTCAGTGGAGTAATTTGTAAACAACTGTTTGCTACTACTAGTGAAAAGGATTTGGATCACTCTGAAGTGAATTCTCTTTTGGGAATTCCCTCTAGGTAAGGCAGTCAAGCCAATCAGTTTTCCTGCAGGCACGGCAGGAATCTTATAAAATCTGGCCAAAAGGCAGGCAGACACTCAGGTTACATAACAGAAACAGAAGATGGGAGAGACAGATTTCCCCCTGCCAAGCGGCACCTTTTCCCAGACGTGACAATTGTGGAAGCTGTAGAAGTAAGGAGAGAGAGATCCCACCACTGGCAGTCCGGTGCAGGGGGCACAGCAGGAGAGCGCATCCCACCGGATGTGTACGGGGTACCGGTGTGAAGCCGAATAACAGAAAATCCAGCTGTACAATGTATCAGTGGAAACGCTAGAATTAAAGCAATACCAAAAAGAAGTGTCTTCCTGAGAATAAAATTACCACTCCTCTGTCAATACACAGGTCTTTGAACTAATTAAAAATTGTTTTAAATTGTATTTTACTTTGTGCTCGTGTTTTGCAATTGTTATATCCTCATTTTCCTTCAGGGTGAAGAAACTGTTCCTTTGTTATTCCTGCAGCATTTTTTTCACTTTCAGACATAATTAAACATTCTGGGAGGTTTCCAGGCAAGTTACAGGAGGACATAACCTGCTGTCAGACCCCTTCTGTCAACTGGGATCAGCTGACAAGGGGAAGAAGAATTAAACAGAATGAAAGGATACTGGACCACGACACCATCAAAAAGGGGAAAGACAGGAAGACATATCTTAGAAGAAAAAAAAAAAAAAGTAGAAAAATGCTCTGACCGAACGAGGCTGGACTGCCCAGGAGGAGGGGAAATCTCTAAAGTGAAGCTGAATAAATAGGAAAAATAGAACTGAACCATAACGAAGCACCAACAGTATTTCTAGGGCAGACCAGCACGCTGGCGCAAGCAGCACTCAACAGCTGGGGCCTGGCTCGGGATCCTGCTTCTCAGGTGCTGACAGACACAGCCACCGCTTCTGCTTTTATTAAAACTTCCTGACAGCGAAAAGAACCCGCCTTAAACTCTCCATCGAGCATACTGTATCAAACAGCTCTCGCCCTTCTGGAGTGCCGCAGGCTGCAGTGTAACGTGATTAGCTGTGACCCAGCTAGCTGGCGGCTGCTGCCCAAGCCAGCGGGATGGCAGCTGCCGGGAAGCAGGGCGGGGGAGCCCAGGGGGCCGCGGGCAGCGCGGCTCGCTCGGGCTGGCTGGTTTACAGCCGGA
>WAAD01000082.1:66095-81973 GCA_013389945.1 Fregata magnificens | reverse complement strand
CCGCGCCCCGCTCCTCTTCCCTCAGCCCGCCGCCGTGGGGGCCGGTGGCGACGGCCGGGGCTGGTCCCCCGCCCCCACCGCCCGCGGAGGGGGGGGCCGGGTCTCTTTTTACATGCGTCTTACCCGTGGCTCCAGCTGCCTGGGGATGCGGCTTTTCCACCCACTCCGTCTCATCGGGGCGGGCGGGGGATGGGTGGAACTCGCCAGCGGCGGCGGGCACCATCCCTCAGAAATCGAAAGCTGTGTTAGGGATAATGGTGGAACATACAGCTTAGGAGGCTTTCTGCGTGGGTTGGTGTCGTGTGGTGGTCGGTCGGATAGTGAATATACATACATATATTTCAGTTCTCCAGGCTGGTGATCTTCCTTGCATGTACGTGTGTGTGAGAGAGACCTTTTCAGTATTTTCTAGAACGTTTTTGGTAGCTAATACCTTTTGAAGAAAGTGTGCATCAGTCCCAATACGGTCCTTTCTCATGTGTTGAAATAAGCACAATACTGAGGGCTATGTTTAAAGCAAAAAATGGAATGAGGGTGGGATGGGGGGGAAGTCTTGTTTTCTTTTTTTTTGGGTGAAGATTTTTGTTAAGCTTTCAGACACCACACTTGCAATATGGGATAACTTAAACTGTTCCTTAAGATTTGGGGGGAGTTCTTTTGTCTCAAGAAAATATATAATCTTCACCAGAAGGCCAGATTTCCCCACTAACAACTTCATTATTATATAAATAAGAAAGAGGGCAGGAAAATATGGGCATACCCCCCATGTGACCCAGTTTATCTTGCACAGGTTGCTTTGTTTGGTTTTTACCATGCCTTCTTATAAGTAACTGCAAAATATTCAAACTTAGCATCAGGTTCAAAGCCTCCTTTTTTCCTCTAACCAAAACAGGAGGAAGAAATGGAGATGATGACTGAGAAGGAGAGAGATACTAGGTATTTCTGGAACAATACTCCTGAAAAAAGCGATTATGAGGCTGTAGAAGCCCTTATTTCTATGAGTTGCAACTGGAAATCAGACTTCAAAAAACATGCAGAAATGAGACCTATAACTCCAGCATCTGATGTGTCAGAAGAGAGTGATGAGACTTTGCTTCCTGGAGCAGCGGACTTTAATGCGATACCAGCATTTGTAAGTTTTTGAATTTGTACGTGTGCGTGCTTGTTTGTAATAATTAGCGTGGCGATGTGTTGGTAACATGCGCCCCCCTTACCGTGTCTGTCTCCCCGCGCAGTGCCTGACCCCCCCCTACAGCCCTTCCGACTTGGAGATGTCGCAGGTTGTCCATCCGGGGGCACCGGCGCCTGCTGCAGCGCTCGGCAAGTCGCTGGCTGAGGCTACCAAGCCTCCTCTGGCCACACCTCGGAGAGAGGCGGAGAGGCCTCCAGCAGCCAGGCCTCTGAAAGCTCAAGTGACGAGTGTTATCCGCCACACTGCTGATGCCCAGCTTTGTAATCGCAAAACCTGCCCGGTGAGAACAGCCAGTGTGCTGAAATATCAGGACAGTGTTTCGAGGGAAACAAACAGTAAACAAGACACCAAAGCAGAACATGCGGTGCGTTCCGCCGCGGCGCCGAACAGAGCCAGTGATGAGAGCAGTGAACTGCTGGTGGCAGAAGGAAAAACCGCAGAACCAGCTGTCAGTCCGGTGCCCTTGACAAAACCCTCGGTCAGCAGACAGGAGCCTGTCCCTGGATCAGCACAGCAGTCAGCAGCGGTGGCACCGCCGTGCCCTGCCCAAGGCAGTGGAGCGCCCCCCGTGCCAGTGATTTGCCAGATGGTCCCGCTGCCCACAAACAACAACGTTGTGACAGCTGTAGTGCCCAACACCACGCCAAGCCAGCAGCCGGCTCTCTGTCAGCCCATGGTCTTCATGGGCACTCAAGTTCCCAAAGGTGCTGTTATGTTTGTTGTGCCCCAGCCAGTTGTGCAGAGCACAAAGGCTCCCATTATTAGTCCAAATGGCACAAGACTCTCTCCCATTGCCCCTGCTCCCGGCTTCGTACCTTCCGCGGCAAAAACCACTCCTCCGGTTGATTCTTCAAGAATAAGAAGTCACATTTGCAGCTACCCAGGATGTGGGAAAACGTACTTCAAGAGCTCCCATTTGAAGGCTCACGTCAGAACACACACAGGTTGGTCACTGTTGCTGGATGTTAAAAATTATAATGTAGAAAACTGTGGTTATATACACAACTTGTTAAGGTTCTAGCCATTACCGGATTTGTTCACGGAACAAATTGAGGGACAGCGATAAAATACTTTTTTTGCCAGCGTGCATTGTAATGCTGCCTAATCTCTGACAGGAAATCTCCTGGAGGGGAAGTTGACTCAGCAGTTTGTTTGTGCTGGACTTGCTTCATGTCAGAAGGCGTTCAGTAATGCTTCTTACGAGTGTGGAAGCAAGGCCTTGCCCAATGTAGAGTATGCTTTTCCAGAGTTAAAGACGCCTTATTAGGCTTCTCCACAAGAATGCCTTTGTCAGAAGTGGGTAAAACCTAAAGAGATCCTTTTATGAAAGAATGTAAGGATCCGCTCCAAACTATTCCTCCCTTGGTTATTTTAGAGTAACTTCTCCACGCCTCAGCTCTGAGTCGCAGTAGCAAAAAGAGTCACGTGTATCTTCGTGTAGGCTCACAGTGCGCTACCAGAGCTCGGTTACATAAAATGTTATTACAGGTTGCATTTCAGAGGGTAGTTCTGGGCATGCGAAGTCGTCGGAATCTGCCGTTCATGTGGAGCTGAGAGTTAAAATCAGCTGTCTTGAGACATAAACAGCATCTCAAACTATTTGGTTCCAGAAGATTGTTAACCTTTTGTACTACTTAGCCTTGAGGATAGTGAGTCTGCATGTTTAAATATTGGTATATAAACAATTTTTCACATTTCATATATATAAAAATAATATTTATGTAGATTTTTGGCTCACCTGTCATAATAGAAACTTTTCTTTAAAAAAGTCCAATCCTGCCAGTCAAGGCAGTAGTGTTCGTTGCTCAGTTAGTACTCATGGGGTTTTCTTTCTTTGTCATTTTCTTTTCTTGTAGGAGAAAAGCCGTTTAGTTGTAGTTGGAAAGGCTGTGAGAGAAGGTTTGCACGGTCCGATGAACTGTCTCGCCATCGCAGAACGCATACCGGGGAGAAGAAGTTTGCCTGCCCGATGTGTGAGCGGCGGTTCATGAGGAGCGACCACTTAACGAAGCACGCACGTCGCCACTTATCGGCTAAGAAGTTACCAAACTGGCAAATGGAAGTGAGCAAGTTAAACGATATTGCTGTGCCGCCGACATCTGCGACCGCGCAGTGAAAGGACTTACTCTGAAGACGGTGGAATTAACTGTTGTTGCTGGGATATGCCAGCTAAAAAACAGGCTTTTGCTCCTGGTCCGTGGTTCTCCCACGCCGGCTGCTGATGGCCGTGCAGCAGAGAGGCAAAGGCAGTCACAAAAAATGTCGCTGGGAGAACCGGTGGCTGACTGGAATAGCGGGTGTCTTTTGCACTGGTAAGGAGAGAGACAAAGGGAAGGTTCTAGAGCAGAGCAGCACACATTGTGCCAGTTTTGAATTTTGCAAATTATTCATATATACTCTAGATCAGCCACGCGTAAGCGTTACTGAAGGTTTGCTGCTGAGGCTTGAGACCAACTCTGATTTTAACTTCCAGTTGTCAGTCATCACAGCACAGACTAGGAAGACGGCAATGTACGGGCGCAGACTTGAAAGCCCAGAACGCACCTGCATCAGATAATCTAAATTGGTTTTCCTACTTCTGCCACCTTTTCTCAGTAGGAATCTTTTCCTCCTATCCATTCTCCGGCCCAGTCATAAGTGGTGATTTGGTGCCAAACTGCTGGAGATTTTAGACCTATCCTCCTGCACGGGGTGTTTAACACACCCAGCTTTATACTGTTGTCTGGGGGGGCTTGGAGCGGGAGTCAAGGGGCACCACCTGGGCAGTTGGAGGGCAGGAACGTTTTTGAGCCCTCATTGGCTTTGTAATATTTTCCCAGCTTCTTTGGCAAGCTTTGTGATTATTACGGTTGGTTGTACCTGGGGGCATCGTACAATGCTTCTGCTTTTGTGTTGCTTACGGTTTCCTTTATACCTTCTCACAGTTCTGTACCACTGCGTTTTTCATAAATGGATACAGTGCACTTTTAAAAGAAACATTGTAACTGTAAACTGCTCGGGTTGATTAAGGAAGAAACCCAAGAATCTTAGGCTTCTTGATCGTGTTATTCTTTGAAAGACGGTTTATACTAAAAATGAAATGGATATATTATGTATTACATTAAATGAGAAAGTTGTGATTTGAAAAGCAAAACGAGGCAGTGAAGACACCGGCCTAGGATTTAAACTGTAGCTTTTGTGACAAATAATGCATCAACTTTCGCTATTTCTATTTTATCATATTATGTTGAGGACACATATCAGAAAGTGAATGGTTTGAAAATAGTGTATTAGATACGCTTTTTGTGACTACTTTAAAGATTTGCACATTTCTTATGTTGTACTTTATACTTTGTTTACAAATAAAACCAATTTTCTTTAATACAAACCTCTCTTTTCTTTCTCCGTAGCAGAACTTATCCCTTTGCAAGGAAAACAATCTCAAAACAAAGTGTAGTGCCCATCAATATGTGTCCTGACCAACGAAATGCTGCCTCTTAAACTTTGATATTTTTTTCAAGCTCTGTAAAGCCAACAGGAGTGGAATTTCAAGTCTGCGCTTAGTACTCTGAGTCTCTGTTTTAGTTTTTGGGTTTTTTTTTCCTCCCCACTCTTCATCCCTTTTCTCCAGCCACCCCAAAATAAATGTGCTTATGTGGTCCATCATAACACTGGTGAAAAATATTTCCTTTTTCTTGGTGATGGAACCGCACTGTCTTCCCCAGGATGGAATGCAGCCCCGGTTGCTGACGGCCAGGCCGTCGGGTGGAGGTGGTGGCTGCCACCTGGGGATGCTGATCCCTCCACAGCATTGCCCAGGGCCAGCCGGCATGCAGCACCAGTAGACAGACATGCACTTACTGTCGTGCACTTACTGTTGCTGTTCTGCAGGGCAGGAGTTTGCCTGCCGTCCTGTCCTTAGGGCTGACTCCTGCAGGGAGGAGGGCAGGGAGGTGGGGCTAGGCCCCTCAGTGCTGTTCCTGGGGGCTCTCCTGCCTCCTGCGCTGCCCTGCCTGCAGGGATCCCCAGATTTCACAATCGCGCAGCTGTTGACTCACTGCTGTGCCCTGCGGGGCGTTTGGGACGGGGCACTCCTTACCTTATCCTGTTTGACGCAGTGCCCTGCGTAGGAAAAACTTGAGTCATTGCCCTTTCTTCTTGTTCCAGGGGGGATACCGTGTCATAGCCTGATGCAAAAGGGATGCTTTCCCAGGAGCCTGAGTCCCACTCCGCCATCTTGCTTCAAGGTCTTTTATGTTTCATGGGTGTAAGATAAAATATTTTAACAGCTCTGGGTCTGAAACCCTTCCACGTCTGCAACTAGCCATTGGGCTAGGAAGCTGGGTCCCCTCCCCAGCTCTTTCTGGCGCACTGAACCTTGAATCCAGTTTTGTGCCATGGCCCCACATAAAGAGGACATAAAGAAAGTGCCACCCCTGTCATTATCCTGCCCGGCCATGCCTCTCGGCAGTGCGTGCGGTGGGCTTTGAACCCCCTCTAGCTCAGCAGGGACCTGAACTTAAATCTGACTTCCTAGGCGAGTGCTCTCATGCTGCCGTGCAATAAAAGGGGAAGAAAGGGAGTTTCCACGCCGTGGCCATCTCCGCTGCCTGTGTTTTCCAAAGAAAATCAGCCGCTGGTGCTTTTTTGTGTGGCATCCCACTCTGGAGGTGTGCGTGGGGCATGCCCTGAGAGCACCCACCGGTAGCACCGCTGGGGAGGCTGCAGAGGAAAGCCTGTTTCTGGCATTGCTGTGAGCTAAATAAAATACAGTTTCTCACTCTAAATACAGAATTTAACAGTAAGAAGAGCACTTCTAACTGGTTCCAGCCGAAGGCAGAGCCATAATGGTGAATTTACCTCACGTGCTGTTTTTTAAAGCTTAACCATGGAAGCCAACTGGAAATTAAACCAGCTATTTGGGGGTTTAATCCAAGTCTAGCCTGAAAAATGTAGTTGAAAGGACATTATTAGACACCTTTTCAATGCTGACTTTATTGTGAAATCAAATTTGGTTACATAGCAGGAAACTTAATTTTTATGAATTTTCTACTTGAAATTTTCTACTATGAATTTTCTGTGAATAATTAGGGTTTCCTTGCTCCTCTATGTAAACCAAAACCACATCTCGTATTTTGTCCTCCTGTTCGGATTTAATGATGAAGCCAAAGAGAAACGCAAACCAAAACGCCCTCAGCACACCCCCACGATCAGTACTCGGAGGCCAACACCGGCGGGCGCTGGCTGCGACAGGGCCTGCCGGGGCGACCGCTGCTGTCGTTTGCTGTGCAGGCACCCGGCTCCGGGGAGCTGATCCAAAGAGATCCAGGATATCAGCATATATTCTTGGAGGCAGATCTCAGAAGTTTCTATAAACCCTTCACCTTACTCCTTAACACTGATCTACTAAGTGACGTGCACACATAAAAATGGATGCCGCAGTGGTGAGATTGATTACGCGAGTTGGAGCAAGAGACATTCCCCGTCCTGGCGGGCAGGGGAGAGCAGTTGAGGTCTCGCAACAAGTTGTCCCAGGAAAGGAGGAAGCGAGCCACTGTGTCCAAAGCAAAGCAATATAACCCCACACTTGGTACGCCTACCTTGCTGATGGGTGCTGGGGGGGACAGGGGACCGTTTGGGCGGCAGAGGGTGCCTGCCTGCCCTGGGTGTCGTGCCAGCAGCTCGCTGCTGCCACAGGAGGAGCAGCAGGGCTGAGCAGGGCTGAGCAGGACGCATTGGGGGCCTTGGGGTCTGGTTATCCCACCCCCTGGCTAAAGCAGCATGGATAGACGATGGGGGACTGCGGTGCCAGGGCACACTGCACATGTGCTGAGTGGGATTTTAAGCTCTTCAGAGAGGATGGAGAGAAGGCTGGAAAAAGCAAGCATTTTCCCTTGTGGTTTGGAGAAGAATATTTTCCATTACAGCAGGAGTATTTGTGGAAGGCTTAGATGCTCTACGAGTGAACTAATACGTATTTTAAAAAAAGAGGGGTCCTGAGCTGGGGCAGCTTGTCTGGAGCCACAGACCCGGCTAAGACAAGAACCAGGGCAGCCTGTCTACCCATCCTGCCTGGAGAGCTTGGCTTTCTGAGGTTTTTCCTCCCAAGCTCTACCATCCAGCCGTGCTGTTTCAAGACAACCTTAACCAACCGGTCCTGCGGTCCTGGCAGAGGGTCCATACAGCCTCGGTGCCTGGGTGGGTGCCACAATGCGGATGTGGCACATGCCCGAGAGCCGAGAGGAAGGGCTTTATCATCGGCTGGCACACCGCATGCAGAGGCATCAGGTATTCCCCTGGCAGCTCCCCATTTTTACTGTAAATAGATGATTCATTTGTCTGCTTTGGCAACAAACTTCGATCACCAAGGAAACACTTGCAAGCTGTCAGAAAAGTTGGAGCACAAAATCAGGTCAAGAGAAATGATGAATGAATGAATATGTGTTTTACGGGCTCAAGCTCCCTGCTGTTCTGTACCACAGATTTTCTGCAGGAGAAGTCTTTGCTTCTCCTGAAGCATGTGGTTGGGCGGGGGTAATATTCAGCTAGAACAAATGTTTTTGGAATATGTCTTACGATGTAATCGAGCGTGTCACGTGGACCTTCCATGTCTTTTAGAGGGATATTGTGATCTGGAACGCTTCCGGTTGTCACCAAAAGAAAATGTGATACTTAAGCAACAAGAAAATGAGAGCAAAACACGTCTTTATCCATCTCATTATGTTCACAAGAAGACAGGGACTAAACTTGCTAACGCACTTGCTGTGTTGTGATATAAATCAGGTGATGATCATATAAAATGCATTAAGCAATTCAGAAGCTTTTTTAGGATACCACAGTTTTCATGAAACTATATACTTGGTTGTGTATTCTACTCTGAAAGTCAAAGTAATTGTCTGGTGAAAAAAATTCTGCTGTTACTGCTACTTCAACAACTCAGAAGGTTTCAGTAGGTATCAAGGTACTCGCATGGCAACAACTTCCCAAATAAACTGATGCAGCAGTCGTGGGGAGTGCCCATGCGCTAACAGCTGCGGCGAGGCATGAGCACACCCTGCCTCGGCTAAATATTCCCCAGGGCCTCTGCAAAACCTACGTGGCTTTGAGTGGTTGAGGCATATAGCGGCACTTCTCTGCCCAGCTCGTCTCCTGTCTGCTTCTAACGCATGCAGGAGGAACTGACATTTGTCAAGTCTACTTTTTTTAAAACCTTCACAAACTTCTCATTTCATTGATGCCAGCTGGGCTGGATTCCATCCCGTTGTCATCGTTTAATTGTGAGGGCTGGGATCTTTGCAGCGATAGCTAGGGGATTGGCATGGGGTACTTACTGTGAACAGTAACCTCAGGCAGTTTAAACACTTCTGCTTGGGAAATAGAGCTTTTAATGTTTAATTGCCTAGTAGACAGCTGGAAAGTACAACCCCACCTCCCCAAAATGAAAAGAGAAAGAGAGTATTGCACGCAACCTGAGCGGAATTAAAGAAAATATAGAGTACAGAGAGTACATTAATGGTCTTAAATGCCAGGTGGTCAAAACGTTAATGAAACCCTCATCAAGCAAACAATAAAGCGACTCCCCTGACCACCCATCAGCCGTGATGTAACATTACCAGTCATTGCAGTCACTAAATAAAAAGATAGTTAGAAGCTGCAGCATTGCAAGAGAATGGAGCAGCCATCTTCAAACAAGCTATGCGATCAGCTTAATGAAGACATAATTCTTGATCAGCTGCAATCAATATTCATCCGGTAATCCCAACGAAGGGGGAGGAACCGCAAAGGCAGAAGCGAGGGCCAGGTTAACCAGAGGGATTCCCCTGTTTGCAGCTGCAGCGCAGAGCGCTGGCCCAGGAGCATGGCAGGGATGGCCCTGAGAGCTCCTCCTGCCCCTGGGGCTGTCCAACCTGCACAGCACTTGTGCATCGTGCTGCTGCTGGGGTCTGATTGCTACGCAGGTTTAGGGAGCAGTTGCCTTTAACCGTCTTGGTTGAGCATAAGTGGTTTTATTTCCTTTTCTTCTCCCCACCAACATTACCTGCCTTCATGGTGCCACACAGGCACTCTGGGGCTCTTTTGGACTCCCCAGAGCTGTCAGGCTCCCTGCCTTCCTGGGGACAAGAGCACCCGTTCCTGCCTGCAAGTGGCTGCATGCTGCGCTCTGGGAGAGGGGATCCCCTGCACCCCTGGGCTGCGGAGTGGATTATTAGGAGCTCCCATCGCCAGGAATTAGGCCATGTGCTTCCCACCGGCACCACAGCCCTTCCACCTGGCAGGTGACGGTCACGCTGTCACCCCGTCTCCCCATCGCCCCGGCACCCCGCTGCTCCTGGCTCTACACCAGCATCTGCAGCCCAGAGCAGAGCTTGGTAAATGGGAAACCAGAAGTAGCCCCACTGTGTGGGAGCTTTCACGGGGGGCACTGGAGCAGCTTGAACCCCACGTTGGAACCGTGGCGCTGCCCGGCTGCATCCCTCGCTGACCCTGACCCATGGGCTCGCCTTCCCCACCAGCATCGGCACTCACCAGCACCCCAGCCCTGCGCAGCAGCAGTATGAAATTTGGGTCTCTTCTTCTCACAAAGTCTGGGAGATGTTAGTGTCTCTGAGACCCCACCTCCTCCCTCGGCCATGGCCAAGGTGACTCGGAGCTTCCCATGCTGCCAGCAAAGCTGGTGGCTACTCAGGAGGCCGGTGTGATCACCTCCATCTCTTTTCGCTAGGAAACGATGCTAGCAAAAGAGTTTTGTCATTTTCTGAAATAAAGGGGAAACTGCGGCAGCCCTGTGAAATTCTCAATGCAGTACATGGGTCAAAAATACCCGTCATTGAACTAAGGAGAAGGAAATTGTTACCATCTGGAAGTACCCAGAGGGAAGCAGAGCGGGTGGAAAGGGTGAGTACTTACAGATTAGCTGGCCTAGATAGCATCGCTTGTGTCTTGCACCGATTCATCTTAACAATAACCCTCCCAGCCATGGGACAGCAGGACTTATTTCAGGTCTTTCCATAGGAAAACCTCCTAAGCGGTTAGTTGCTAATCTGCAGCTGGGGGGATCTTTTTATTATTTTGTTTTTCATTTATGCGAGAGACTTTTCAATTCCCTGCTTAAGTGAAGCAGCAAGTATGATGAGTTGATGATGAGTCACCAAGCCAGGAAGAAGGCTGCAGGAAGGCTGCACTATTTATAAAATGTAAAAGAAAGAAAGGAAATATATTCTAGATGCAGATAGATCTGGAAGGTGACTCCAACTTCTTTTGTGGAATCGCCTATTCCCAGGCACCAGACGGCAAACCTCCCAGGAAGGAGGGGGGAAGCACTGGCGGGGCGTGCATGCTTTTTCGGAAAGGATTAATTTATGTTGCACGGAGCAGCACGTGCTGCAGAGCCTGCTGGCCACTCGCCCCTGACGCGGGAGAGCTTTGCAGCTCTCTTCTGAGTGGCATGACCATGCAGCCAGGCTCCCCCTCATTTATCTACCGCCTTTGCACCGGCTCCACGTGCCAAGCAGGGAGGTAAGCCAGCCCAAGCTCTCTGCTGCCATGGCACAAGTGTTGGCTGCGTGCGCCAAGGAAGCTCATCATGAGCAAGGTCAGGTACCGCCATGTGAGTCACTGCCAGCAGCGGCACAGATGTGGGGCTCTGCGGGCGAGCGGTGGCGGCTGGAGGGGCTTCCTGTGCCTCGCTCTCCGCCAGCCTCTCTGCTGGGAGGTACTGAGCCGTGGGCAGGAAACCTCTCTGCGGTTCAGCCCCTCCAGCTCTCAGTTCATCCGGCTTGCACCACCGTACCGCGAGGTGGGATGCGGAGGTGCCACTGGGAAACAAACAAACAAAAAAGCTATTTGGCAATAATTGTGAAGCCTTGGCATGGCTGGCAAGGGCATTGCTGAGTGCGTAAACTGGCCTAGGTGGTCCCACAGTCTGGAGATACCATTGCCTGACACTGGGCTTGGGCAGTGGAAGGCAATGGAAGCTTCACCTCCACCAAACACTGCCAGAGCTGTCTCCAAGGCCATGTGCAAGCAACGTGACATGGCCTCCTCACACAGCAGACGACCGCACATCTCCCTGGGTTTTGACAGTAAAATTCTGGATAATTGTAGCTGCTCTGGGATGCGGTTGGGTGGGGGCGGTGGGAAGGACCCATTGCCAAGAAGGCAAAGAGTACCTGAGGTTTTGAAAGGCCCACCTGCAAAACAGGGTGGATGCCATGGGGTTAGACCATGCCAGAACCTGATGCTTTTGGAGCAGCGGGGTCTGCAGCCCAGGTCATTCAGGTGGCCAACACAGCTTTGCCCTCACTTCCCTGTCCTGTGCTCACATTGTCCCTGCTTCCGACACTAGGTTAAAATCCAAAAGCCTGTCACGAAACGGTGTCACAGCATGGTGAAACAGGTGCTTGAACAGGACACGTGGACTGGAAGGTGATGAGCTTGCTTTATCGCTTTAGACATGGATTATGTGCTGGTGGCTTGATTCAGCGCTCACAGTTCTCATCTAAGACATAGTTTGATGCTGGTGTTCAGCGCACATCCCAGTCTGTGGGATATCTGCATATCTAATGTGATTTGACGTGTTTAGGAGTTTATTTAGGCTCTAGTTTCATGAAGTACTGGATCGGGGGAAGAAGGAGGATGGATCTTTAGTGTTTGAGTGATAATTTCTCCTGACTAAGTGTACACGAGGTGAAAAAATGGTCAGTGCTATTTGCACACCTTTCGGGCTTTGAACGGACAGCAGTTCAACGAGTGAATAGCGTGAGCTGGGTGACAGTTCCTCAACTAGTGCACCTTTAAAGAAATCACCCAAACCAGCATGTTTCTGGGGGGAAATCAAAGTGATGCCTCACTCAAGGAAAGTTAGTTTTGTTTGCTAAAGCTAAGAGAGTTGGCTGCCTTTGTCACCCATAGCCTTTAAGGAAAAAAAAAAAGGGGGCACCCAATCTGTATGTGCTGCAAGTATTGTTGGTGTTACTAGGTAACAAGAAAAGAAAAAGAAAAGTGTTCCTGCGAGGCCATTTCCGTGGCTTTTACTACCATCATCAGTGGAAACTTTGAAATGAAGTATTAATGGATTTAGTTTTGCAACACTGCTGCTGGGGAGGAGAATTCCTCAGCAGTGTAATGTGGTGCTGTCTTGGCTTCATCGTGTCATCTCTAAGAAATACAGGCCCTGCCTCCCGAAAGCTTTAAGCCTATGTTGAAAGCCATTCCAACACTAAAGCAAAATTTAATTGTCCTCAAAGGTGGTGTTTTCCGGAATCACTTAAATAAAAATCATCCCTGCAATAAGGAATCGATCTGCTTTATTTCTGTGCGTTGCTGATGTCGTTGGTTGGCTTGAATAGTCTATAAAATAAACCATTTCTTTTGCTTGAGTCGTGCCATTGTGGTACGCAGTCTGCGATGGCTGGGAGCTCTTGGGAAGGCACAGCCTTATTCCACAGAGGCTTCGCAGGGCTTGCTGGGTCTGGCATCTTCAAACTAGGTTTCAGAATAATGATATCTGCTGCTTCACTTTGGTGCCAGGCAGGACAGCCTGCGGTGGTTAAGTCTGCAATTCAGAGGCAAAGCTTGGTGTTGGTATCTGATGGGCGATGATTTAGGGTTTTTTTTCTCCTGGACTCTCACCTGTCTGTCTTGAGCTCTGAGCCTTTGGCATTTTGTTACTCTGTGAAAGCTTCAGTTCTTGTCTTATTGACAACTATGCTAGACTTCCTTGGCAGAGCACTGCGCTTTTGGAGAGGTCTCGGTAGGACCGAGCTTCACTCGGGTTCAAGGGCGTGGGGCAGTTTTCACTTCCCCCCCCTTCTTCCTCTCTCTTCTGGGTGTTGACTAGCTGGGGAGGAGGGAGCAGCGCTTTGTGCTGAGCCTCTGCACTAATACACCTCAGAAGCAGACCTTGGGGGGCGCAGAGAAAACCAGGCAGGAAGAGCAGAGGGACGGGGCCACCCGCTCACCCACCTGCTCCAGGAGCCATGGCCAAGGCACGGCCTTGCCACTAATTAGTGTAATTAATACCCCTGTAACAGAAACTCTTTACAACCCTGAGCACTGATTGCAATGCAATTTCAGTGCCGGGCTTGAAGCCACAGGACTCTCTCTTAATGTCACCAAAGTCAAATAAATTGTTGCTATTAATTAACTCTTTTGCCTTTTGGCCTTTTTTTCCCTGATACTTTTTGTTTACGTGCTGATACTCTCCATTTTCCTTACTGCTGCCTATTTCTGTCTCTCTTTAATGTTTATCGAGCAAATTTAATTCCCCATCCTCTCCACAGTCACTTCACCACCGTTTGAATTTGTCCCCAGCTTTGTGGGCGCGCTGCACAAGAGGAAGCGGGATGTTTTGATATGCTGGATTTTAAAGTTTTGACAAACACCGATATTTTCCATGGCAACAACCCCATATGATCCAGCACCCAGCACAAACCTTGCTCTTGCAGAAACAAATGTAGCTCACAGTGTCGGTTGCTTTCTAAGCAGATGTTTAATTGTAGATGAGATATGAAATGGGGTCCTGGGCCCTGGGCAGGATGGGGGGAGCCCCGGGGGTGTGCTGGATACAACAAAATTAACCACTGAGATTTACTGGATGTGACCTGAAACTCTGCAAAAAGAAGAGTTTGCAGCTTTTCTAGGACAGTAGTTGGTGCAAAAACCTCGTCCAGAAAGTCCCCCTTGCTCTGCCATCCTTCTGGGTCCCACCAGGCAGTGGGCACCCCTGCCTCCCAAGATGCATGCCAGTGGGTTTCCGATCTGGGCATTTGCTGCCTGCGACATCGATGCATTAAACTGAGCAGTCGTCTGAAGAAGGGATTTTCAAGGCAACACAGGATGTGCTACTGCGGGAGCCAGCTGGGCACTGCCTGTGAAGGCAGGCTCACTTGGCCACAGCCTGGCCGGCGTTGGTTTCCCTCCTGGCTGGCCGGGGTCGGAAATGCAACCATGCCACACCATTTTCATTACGGTCCAATTTCTAAGGAGATCTTGGAAAACCCTCTTGATCCTAAGGCCACAGGAAGAAAATTAAATCCCTTTTATTCTTCTCCCCCTGCCCCAGCTTCCTTCAGACAAAAGGTGGTGTTCACTTAAGCTCTACCTTCGTGTACTGCCGGTGCACCAGCACCAGAACTGACCGAGCCAGCTTGCATTTCATTGTCTCAGAGAAAAACATATAGTAGTGTCCCCACCACTTTTTTTTTTTAAAGAATGTCCAAAATAGTTGATTCCTGATATTTTATTCCTATCAAGCACTTACACAGCTGCTTGCTGAGAGGCTCGTGAAAGGTACAGCTTTTCTACGTGATGGTGTAGGACACATCAAGTGTCTTCTAAGGCCTCGCAAATCTGCCTTTGCAGGCGCAGCTTCAGGCAATTTGTTATCTTTAATGCAGGGTTAAAAGAGACCATGCTTGTGTTAATCACTGCTATGAATCTGGGGATCAGAGCCTGAACTCTTTGCCCTGGGAGACGCCAATGAATTCATGGCTGCAGCTGCGGTTCCTCGTTTCCTTGCCGGCATTGTCCCTAGCGTAACCCCCAGGCTTTGGGTCACGCAGAGTGCTGCGGGGACTGCCAAGGGTTGTGCAACAAGGGAGGCAGCAGCCTGGGAAAGGGTGTCGCAGAAGGACCGCTTCAACACCGTGTCCTGTCGGGCAACACCTCTGGCGTGCGTGGCGGGTGCCGGGTGGTGGTGGCTGCATGCAGCAGCTCCCAGCCCCGGCTCAGCCACTGCTCCGGCGCGGCAAATGGAGTGACACAAGGAGGAGGTCCACAGGGAGCCGCTGGGGACAGGGAGGCTGTGCGGGTGCCAGGGGTCTAATCATGGTGCAGGANGATTGCGAAGGGGAGAGCTGGTCCCCGAGGAGTGCAGGGTACGTGGTAGGAGGGGATGTCTCCAGGCATGCTGATATTTTGGAGTAGTGGCTCACGGGGTTCGAAAATGTGGTTCCCTAGGACTATGCAAAGCATAAAAACTTAGAAATTATGAATTCAGCTGTAACTCTGCTTCCCTCTCTAATTATGGCATTTTTAATGAGCTTCATGCAAAAATAAGCCCAAATAATGCTTTCCTTTTGTTGTTTTCTTCCTCTGCTCTACTTCAGCATGTTGGCATTCCCCACACATTCCTCTAGTTGACTCAGACCCCTGGGGGAGAGAGCCCGAGAGGGACGGGCTGGGGCGAGCGCTGCGCCGTCTCCAGCTTGGCAGCACTGAGGTCTCAGCTGCCGTGCTGTCCGCATTCAGCAGAAGCGAAGGCCGGCGCCGTGATGCAGGACTGCAGTTCAGTGCCATCCCCATTCCTGTCCATCACACACTCTGGAAAGGAGCGTAGGGAAGAATTGTTGTTCACAGATTGTTTTTCTTTTAGCTGCTCTTCCTTTTTCCCCTTTCAGAGTTATGAAATCAAGGGTATGAACTCTTCCAGCAGGGATCTAAGACCTTTTGGCGGGAACATCTGCACATCCTCGGCGTAGGGAGTGATGGGGAAGAAGGGCTGAAGATGCCTGTCAAGAAGCAAGCAGAGAACAGCAAAGGCATGAGAAGCAGCTTCACTTCTGCTGGTGCTGAGCTGGGAAAGCTGCTGCCTCTGGCTTCTCTAACATGACCTGCAACCTCCTGCCTCCCAGCTTTGGGGCAGGTCCTCTGAACCCTCAGCCGGGAGTTGCATCTTGGCAATGTCTTTGATTTCCTCCCCCCCCCC
>WAAD01000082.1:21624-59792 GCA_013389945.1 Fregata magnificens | reverse complement strand
GACCAGGACCGCTGATAAATGATGGAGAGCAGCTTGGCAAGCTCCTCCGCCAGCTCCCTCAGCACTCTCGGGTGGATCCCATCCGGCCCCATAGACTTGTGAGCGTCCAGGTGGCGCAGCAGGTCGCTGACCGCTTCCTCCCGGACTGTGGGGGGTTTCTTCTGCTCACGGTCCCTGTCTTCCACCTCAGGGGGCTGAATACCCTGGGGATAACTGGTCTGACTATTAAAGACTGAGGCAAAGAAGGCATTAAGTACCTCAGCCTTTTCATTGTCCTTGGTGACAATGTTCCCCCCGGCATCCACCAGAGGAGGGAGACTCTCCCTGGCTCTCTTTTTGCTGTTAATGTACTTGTAGAAACATTTTTTATTATCTCGTACAGCAGTGGCCAGATTGCTTTAAATTTGTCCCTCACCCTGATTCCTTCTGAAGTTGTTTGGAACCTCTACTCTTTACTCCTTTAATATTTCACTCATGCAGGCACCCTGGGAGGGGAGGCAAAGCGGACTCCTGGTGTGGCACCTGGCCTCACAGCCACGCGAAGCAGGTATCTGCGGAGCAGGAAACTTGCTCTTCTCATCACTAACGTCCGTGGGTGGGCCAACGCTGAAGGAGCTTGGCAACACTGAGGGTGCCAATCCTGGAAGTGTTGGACAGTGCTGGACAGGCAGCCCTGCACTGTCCCTGCCTGGGAGCCAGGACAACAAGTGCCAGTTTCCAGGAGCTCCCGTGAAGGCAGGGCTCAAGCTGCAGGCAGCAGGACCCCGGCCTCTGGGGACCCCGGGCAGCCTGTACTAAGCTCCTTTAGGAGCCGGTGGGATGTCCAGCCCCGAGGCCCCAGTCTGGCCAGTGTTTACTGTGGTATTTACTGCTTCTCCCTACATGTGTGCAGTCATCCTCTGCCGCATGGTGGCTTGCTTTACCTCTGTTTTCCAGGGAAAGTAAGAAGCACACATAAATGGTTGACTAACGCTACAGTCCAGGCATTGCTCCTACTCCTTTAGTAGCTGCTCTGGGGAGGAAACAGAGAGTGCTTTCTCCAGTTTCCTTTGCTGCTTTAATCTAACGTGAAGCTTCGTTCTTTGTACACACTTTGCATAACCTTCCTAGAAGAAACCCACCATATTATCACAAAATCAACTGCACCGCATTTAAAATGTCATTGTGCTAACCGGGCCACCCAATCTAGACTGGAGTTTTCATGGGCCAGTCCCTCGGGCTATATTTAAATATTGGGGTCAGTGTCACATTACACTGGTGCATTAACATCCATAAATCTCTGTGGGTGACAGCCCTGGATTTTGAGCTAAGTGCCTGGCTCTCTAGGCACACCGAGCAGCCAAGGAGGGATGGGGACCTGGTTGGGGAAGGAGGGTTTTTGACGCTTTCCCCAAGATGCTAAAGTTTTCCATATGCTTTGCTATTCACCACACCGCCTGAGAGCATGGCGAAGGACTTTCCATCATGAGCTGTGACAGATCACAAGTGGTGTGGTTCTGAGCGTGCCGTGGCCAAAACACCTGGTCTGGCCTTGCAGACGCCGACGCTTGTAGCCCTGCCCGCATGGGCCTCTCTGTACGCTCACTGCTGGGCATATAAATATCTCTCCATTTCCCCAAGGGGATTAACTTTGCAGGTGCTCACAGTAACGGTGCAGTTCTGCTGGGTGCAGTTATTGTCCAGGCAATTTAGTGGGAACAGAAAGTGCTCAGGATCTGCCATGAGTGGACCCCAAGTGCTAGCATTTTTATTTCTTCCTCTTTTTTTAATGTCCTGCAGCCTTACTGTAATTTGCAGTCAGTAAAACCTCAGCAAGGCTGCACAACTGGTAGCTGCTACTTTCTGCTTTTATTGCCTGCTACATAGCATGCTGTTTCCAATCATTCTCTTCTGCTGCCTCTCCACCAAAGGATGGTCTTTGATTTTAATGATTTATCTGTACACGCTCCTTACTCCCAACTTGTTTTCAAACGTTGCCTCTGTTACACCAGCCACCTCTACTGCATCCTGCAGATTCTGCTTATATTTAAACATTTCTAGCAGGTAGCCAGACGAGAGGGAGAAGCCAGGACACACACAGCAGTGGGAGTCGCTGCTCGGTGTGGACGTTGCTGCTGGCCTAAGCAGGAGGCAGTGGGTGCTGCAGCACCTTGGAGATGCTCTGGTGGGGACTGTGCCTGGGCTCAAGTGCCTTCAGTGCACCTGCTTGGCCCCAATCCCTCCTTTTCTCCACCCTTTTTCTGTTCCCCCGCGGGAGCACAGAGCCTTCCCTCCTTGCTCGCAAGTGCTGGGCTCTGGCTGGAACTTCTCCCGGCAGCAGCCTGGAACACCCGGTCCCACAGGGCTCGAGCGCTTTGCCCGGTGTGACGCTGCCCGTCGCTGAGCTATGAGCACCCTGGCAAGTTCTCCCGGTCTCTCTGCCTTCCTGCTGACATAACTTTTGGCTCAAATTCTCCTCGAAATGCTTATCAGGCCACAGCCAGCTGCTCTGGGTGGTGTTCCTGATTCTGTGCCTGCAGGCACACAACCCTATGCCCCACAAACACGGGGTGCGTGGCAGCTGGTGACCCCCCAGATGACAACCCCAGGGCAGCGCAGGGACACAAGGGGATGGGGCGAGCTCTGTCACCACCCGGTTGTGTGCTCCGGCTGCTGCGGGCCCTTCTCTGCTCACTCCGGATCCGGAACCCACCTGGACCCAGATCTCAGCAGGGAGGGGATTTTGTTTTCTCTTTTGATATGTTTTAAAGTGCCACATCCACTCATGTGACCGTGAGGCAGAGCCCTGGCAGCTCTCGCTTTTGCAGGCTTTTCCACACACACAGGCATAGATGCACGAAGCTATATCAAAAAACCAACCAACCAACCATCCAACCAAAAGAAGCTGAATTTTATTTTTTTGGCAAGTTAAAATCTGTTCTAGTGAGGTGCAGGGGATGCTGATTTTCCCCATAATTTGATTTGTGGCTTGCAGTTTTTAAAATTATATAATTATTTTAACTTACAGGTCTTTAAAGACTACATGCAACATCCCAAGTTAGGGGCCAGGATGAGGGACCAAAGAGCCAAGACACCTTCTATTGTTTGTAATTAATGTTGAAATCAAGAAGGACAATTACATGGGTATGATTTCACACCACCTACAAATAATAGCATGATCAAGAGGATAATCTCAGAGACAGCCACGTTTTGTGCAACTAGGGTGGGATTTCAGCCCTAGCAAAGGGCTCCATCTTTCAAGAGAAGAAGAAAACCCCACACATCACTTGCCAAAGAAAGGACTGACCTACAGCAATTGAAGTGGCAGCTTCTCGACGGTCACACCGAGCGCGCTGGAAGGATCAGCTTACTCCTAACCTAAATCCAGTGCAGGATTATTAATGAGGTGACAAGTGCAGGGTCTGGGATGACAACCCACCAAGTCTTTGGTACAGAGGCGTACTTGGAGCCGTGGGTCCTGCTCTGTCTTCTAAACTCTTAGTGCTTTCTCCAGGGGAGGTGACAGAAAACAGGCTTGGAAAGCCTATCTAAGAGACTGAGGTGCCAAACAGCTTAGCAGGGACAATGGTTAAATTTAACTTTAGGCACAAATAAAATGGATGGATGAAGTTTGTCACCATGTGTGGAGGTGCAGCGGAGGGCAGCCGCATCAGCCCCACACGGCTGGCGTGATCCCAACAGCCTCGCTGTGCCACTGCCCGGAGGACGAGGGACGCAGGCAAAAGAGCGGGGCTGGCCCCTGTGACAGGCAGCAAGTTGCTCTTTTGCAGGAACAGCCCTCCCACGCTGGTGCTGCCTGCAGAGAGAGCGGGAGCTGGGGCAGTGCCGGTGGTCTCGTGAGCAGCAGTGCACCAGCACACCGGGAGAGGAAAGCTGGGATCGCTTTGCACCTTCCCACTGAGGTACCGCTCCCTCTGGTTTTGCAATAGCTGGGAGAGAAATAACATTTCTACATGAGCTAAGCCCACAGAGCACTGCCTGGCTGTAGGAAAACCCCTAGAAACCCATGACCGAAGAGATGCCTGGAGTTAGCATCCTCAGATGACCTCCCATTACAAATTCCTAGGGCTCTGGCTATTTATAAATGCCCCGCTTGATAAGACTAGAGTTCAAGAATGCACTAACGTTTATAACTACTGAGCCAAGTCGCCCTCTCAGCCATCTTCCTCATGCCAGGGAATTCAGAGAGGGTATTTGCTGTATGAGGATGGTCAAAATCAGCCCCCAAAATAATTTGGTGCAACAATATGCTGAAGAACACATTAACCGCTGGAGATCCCTGTTCAGGCTAATCGCTGCAGTAGAGCTGGGCTACTGAAGCAAATGAAACTTGCCTTATCCAGGAGCTGTACTTAGGGGGGAAGAGCTGCAGGATCAAAGGTCAATATAATCCAGCGCAGAAACCTAACGTGATGGTGGTCTGTCGCGAGGGCTCCTGCACACCCAGGATCACAAACCGCGGCTCTGACTCTTGCCCTCCTCTTCATTTGCTATTAACGCTGCAAACAAAATGCCAGCTGCAGCACATACCAACCCTATTGCTTTGTAACACCACCTTCACCGGGTTTGCTTTTCAAAAAGAGTTACACAGTGGTAAATTTAAAAAAAAAAAAATCTGCCACCTAGTGGCAAAGGAATTTCTTTTAGGGAGATGTTTGATGTGAACACGTCTTGCTGTGTTAATGGTGGTTTTCCAAAGGTATTTTCACTTAGCAAACTCTCATCTAAGTGGTATTTGGAGGGTACAGATTTTGAAAACACTTTGGGGTATGTCCCAAGGTATTTATAGCATGTAGGTACTCACAAAACTAAGTCGCTATTTGGGTGATTTGCTTCTATTACGGAAAAGGTCCTAAAGATGCTCCTACCAGCCCAGCCTCGCATTTCATGGGATATAAAATGAATTAGAAATTTTCTCCAGAATGCCCCCTGAGATGTGCCTCCCAGCCTGCAAATCCTCTTTGAATTTAAACACTAGGAGTCCTAATCAGTAGGAAAAAAAATGGCTATTTGTGGCTCATTTCTGTAATAAAAAACATAAACCAAGCAGGTTTTTTCCTAAATCTTCCTTTAATAACTGAAGCGTGCTTCCCCCTGGATGTTTCTTCATGTCCCCTGGGCTGCCAGGCCAATCTTCTCCGCATCTGCAGCGTGAGGAGGAGCAGCACAGGCCACCCTCCCAGGCTGCAGCCTGCAAAGGGGGGATGGGACCCCTTCAGCGAGCTGTAGAGCTGAGAGTGAAATGGCCATCCGGCAGGAGAACTGCGTGCAATGCAGCATCAGAAAGATACAGCGTCATTTCTGTCTTGGGAAGACGATAAAAGAGCCAACACTGTGTTTCTACCTCTGTACACTGTATTGGTGGAGCGGAGAGGGAATTACTGCAGCCAGTCCTGGTGGCCACCTTTGCCGAGGGCACAGAAAACATGAAAAAGGGGGCAAGAACAAGCTAAAAATATTGAAGAGTTGGACACCAGGTCTTACAATGAGAGACTTTAGAATTTCAAGACTGAAAAGTGACTTGCTTACAACGTAGGAGAAGTTCATAGCTGCTACTGAGTTACTACAAAGTCAGCTTCTGAGGGCTTTTGTCAGCTGGCAGAGAAAAAAAAAAATGAACTGATGATGCCAGACAATCTCGTGTTAGTAACAAGGCATGACATTTAATTACAAGGAAATTAGCCACTGGAGCAAAACACAAAGAAAGGTGCTGCAGCATGCCTCCTGAAGTCTTCAAACAAAGACTAGATACCTTCCTGGAAGTTAAACTTTGGGCAGTTTATTTGTGGTATAGGATAATATAAGAGGAGATTAGGCCATCATCATCTGATGGTGCCTTCTAGTCTTGAAATCTGGGAATGAAGTCATATCTGTCAATAAAGTCTTGCTGCTCAGGAGTGTAATTCGGTGTTAGGAGCCTAATTTAGGAACCAAGTGTGAAGAACATATGTTAAAGGATGAGCAATAAGGCTAAGAGCAGTCATAGCCAACCCTATGATCACTACGGGACTCAATATATTCTGCAAGTCTGAAGTCACGGGTAGATGGGAAGTGTTGAAATATGTTTCTTATCTGCACACTTAGACAACTTCTGTAGAAATAGTTACAAAGTGAGAAGACTGTATCCCAAAGGGGTTTCAGTTTTATTACTCGATGCGTTGCTTTGTAAGAAGATGGTCTTCTCCAGGTGTCTGTAGCATCCCCACTCCCTGTCCCTGCTGCCTGCTCTCACAGGAGGCTCCCTTGTGGCCTCCTAGATGAGGTATGGCTTATTTCTAAATGTCCTTGACCATCATCAGCAGAATCGGGCTACCTGTGAGTAGGCGGCCCTTCAATACATAAAGGGGGCTTATAAGAAAGATGGAGAGAGACTTTTTACCAAGGCCTGTAGTGACAGGATGAGGGATTTTAAACTGCAAGAGGGTAGATTTAGACTGGACATAAGGAAGAAATTATTTATGGTGATGGTGGTGAGACACTGGCAGAGGTTGCCCAGAGAAGTCATGGATGCCCCATCCCTGGAAGTGTTCAAGGTCAGGTTGGACGGGGCTCTGAGCAACCTGAACTAGAGAAAGGTGTCCCTGCCCATGGCAAGGGGGTTGGACTAGGTGATCTTTAGAGGTCCCTTCCAACCCAAACCATTCCGTGGCTGTATGGTTCTATACTGACGCAGCTACACACCAAGACCATAAAGCTTAAAATTTGTTATCAGCTGGTTTTTAAGTGCTAGCTGAATGCTGAAAACATGCCAGAAGCAGCCCATTTCTTGCACCAAAGTTAAATTACCTAGCTGGTTAAGGCCAAGCCAAACTGATCCTCAACTGCTTGCTGGTACGTTTGACTGAAGGAACTGTTTCATGGTGCTGGTGATTTTGGGGAGATGCTTGCGGTGAGCTGGCCTAAGGGGCTGTGCTCACTTGATAGGAGCCCGAGGTGCTGCTGACTTCACCAGCCCAGTCCAAACGGCATCAAATTGATGCAGAGGACTGCTCTGAGCCTTTTAAACGCATGGACAGGGACGGTTTTGCTCCTTGCTGGAGCATGTCTCCAGCCGGGAGGAGAGGAGCAGGGGGTGGTGGAGCCGGGTGTCTCCCCCAGCCCTGGTGCTCCCAGCCGCTGACTCACTGCTTTGTAACCCGTCCCCTCTGATTTCACCACCTTCATGCGATGAATGTAAATTGTGAAAGCGGGGCTGGCTGTTTGCAGCCTGAAAATAAAGGACTGGCTTTGTTTTCTTTAGGTGTGAGTGTTTCCAGGGTAATATCCCCGTTGCAGCAGTGGGTGGCAGCCCTCGGCACCGGGGACCCCTCGGCTGCCGGAGGCACGTTGCCCCAGCAGTGTGGGGGTCCTGTGGGGGCTGGGGTCCCCCTGTCCAACAGTGGACAACTGCATTTGTCAGCCAGGATAATGGCAGGGGATGACACCCCACTTCTGAGGGCTTTCAAGTGGGCAGCACACCTGCACAGCGCCGGCCTGCGGGCTGCCCACCCTCTCTGCTGACAGGTTAGTTAATGTCAGAGGTTCGTTTCTGCACCAGCACAACCTCAAGCATTAGGTCCCCTGCCAGGAAAATCTGCTGTGGGGGAGTGTGCTACAAAAAGAGGTGGCAACCTTCCTTCCCCCAGCCCCGGGGGCTCATGAAGCCTGAACCAGGTGGTGCTTGCTGGAGAGACGGCTTGCCCAGGCGGCTTGCAAATGCAGGCATCAAGTATATTGTCTTGTTATGTGCCTTTCTGCAGTGAAAGCTAATGCTGCTTCCTGCAGGAGTGCGTGCCCAAGTGCTGAGGCCAGGGCAGCAAATGCAATCCCCCGGCAAGGCTGTCCCTTGGTGTCACCCCCGTCCCGCTGATCCTGCTGGTCCCTGTGCTCAGGGAGAGCGAGGGCTGCAGTTGTGTGAGGTTCCACTTTGGACCTTAAATTTGTTGTTAATATTACCTTGAAGAAATTATATTGACAATTCTCTCCATCTTCCAATGTGACAAATGTTTTCTTATTAATTTGGAGCTATCGATTTTCTCCTGGGCTACAGCAGGACATGCTTTAGTCACCCCCTCCTCTGCCAGTAAGCGCTCTGCTGTAGTCCCAACGTCTTTTAAGGAAAAGCTCTCTGTCCTTCAGCTGTGGCTCTTCCCAGCCAGGCAGCCTCTGCAAGAACCAAACCAAGGGGACAAATGGCACAGCTTGTTTTTCTGGGAGGAGGCTCCTCCCTTTGAGGTGTTTATTGTTGAGGTTTTCTTCCTAGAAATATCCTATGGCTCAAATGGAAGTGATAGGATTGAGAGAAGTGTCCTTATTACAGAAATGTGACTGATCATAAATGGTGCCTTTCAGCCTTTAAAATCCATGAAATTCTCTGCAACAGCAATACCTGCCCTGAATCACGCCGCCTCCAGCCGTGCCTTCGGTACACAGCAGAAGACCACAGCCAAGTATGACCAAACCCATCTTTGCGTTTTCCTGTTGGCACCCCACCCTTTTGCCCACCAAACCCCTTTGAAATGAGGCTCACACAGCTGCTCGGAGTGCTGTCTTTTATTTTGGAAGAGGCCCGGGGAGCTGCTGGTGCACGGTTAGCGGGGTAGACCTGGAGTCATCGGGAAGGAGGGATGTGGCAGAGGAACGACTGTGCGCGGGTGCTGCTCCCTGCTGCGGCTCAGCGGCTCAGGGGACAAGGGTAGCACTTGTGTGCCATTTCGATCTTCACGATGCTATTTGGTCCCAGCGAGTAGGTCACCTCATCCTCGCTCACCCCCGGCGGCAGGCTGATTTCCTTCGTGATGTTTTTGTAGTTATACTCCTTCCCTCTTGCGGTGGTGTGCTCCTCCTTGTGCTCCGCTAACACCTTCACCTTCCCGTCTTTCACCGTTACAGTGACTTCCTTGGGGTCAAAACCCTCCACATCCATCAAAGCCAAAAGCTTGTGATCATGGGAAGAGTTCAACATCCTGTTAAGTCTTTTTTGCATGCTGGAATAAAAACAAGAGGACAGTCTTTCAGTCCAACTCATAGAGGAATGGGTGGACCACCTTGAGGACAAGAGAAGTAAATAGGAAACTGTTGGATCCATCTTTGTGCTGATGTACAGCACGTGGAGTGGTGTCTGCACCATCAGAAGGAGCTCCCACCTGCACTCCTCAGCAGCCAGGAGTATTTCGGTGTGCCCTCTTGGGATGGGGCAACTGTGGAGCTGAAAAGTTCTTTCACCTAAATATAGAGAAGCCAGCGCTCCTCTTTCACATGTACATACGCCCACTAAGCCACACGTGTCCATCTTACGCATTGTCCTACATTTTAAATGGATAGTTACAATAGATCACATTTTCCAGTTAGGAGTTTTGTTTAAAGCAATTAGTGGATAAGAGACACATCTGGCAAAAACCCCCAAAATGCTCCTGCAGAGCTGGGCTGGAGGCTCACTGAGCCATTAAAATAATCTCTAACACTGTCAAACAGTGACTCTGCTCAGCCAGAAGGCTGGCTCTTATTCAAACCATTTGTAAAATACACAATGGAAGGGTCACCTCAATTCTAATAGCTAAATTGGACACAAGGAACCAAGTTAAAAGATAATATGTGTGATGGAAGAGGAAATAGGGCAAACAATGAGGGAACGGGCATGACCACTAAGGTGAGAAATCCCTAATGAGTGGTTCGTTAGCAAGGTACACCCATTTTGGCAATCCTATTTAAAGCCTGCAATGATTTAACCTCATGTGGTGGTTTTGAGATGTGTTTTCTGTGCTCTGTGAGAAATGGCTCCTCCACCTGCCCCTTTGGTCTTTTTATATTGCTGGTTGGAGGAGCATAAATGTGCTGTGAAGACTTGGTCATTTAGGGCATTTTTTTGTGGGAAGGAGATGGCTGAATTCCCCAGTGCGATGGGCTGAAATCCTGCTGTGGTGTGGTTTCAGATGGCAGCTGTATGGACTCATGTTAAAACTTGGGAGCTGTCCTGAATGTGGCAGGGCCAGGGAGCCTAGTGCTCAGGGAGAGCATGCCCCAGGATCCCAGAATCTGTCTGGAGACCTCCCAGCTTTTATTCAGACTGAATTTCCATTCCTTCACTGGGATTTTAGTGTGCAACGGTTCTGCAAGGGGATGCTGTGCCTGCCCAGCTCTGGTACCCAACACACTGATGAAAATGTGGACATGGACACCAGCCACCGTAGCACCTGGAGACCCAGATCTGAAATCTGCTGCTCGACAGCCCTGCGTGAGCCACAGCCACTGGGTAAGCTTAACATAGCCTCACAGCAACTTTCAGTTTTGCTGAAGTGTAAAATTAACCCAGCGGTCAGACTTTTTCCTTTTTCCTCTAACTTTATTGCACCCACTAGATAAGGCATGTGGCAGGCGGCAGGTAACGAATATGTCACATTTTTAATTGCCAGGCTGAAGGTCTCATCACCTCCAGGCGCAACACAAGAGAACTCAAACAGAAGCTTGAGTTTGGGGACAAAATACCAATGCCACAAACGCAGCAAGAGACTTTCCAGTGCTGCTCATGACCAGGGGACTTCTTAGCCCTTCTGGTCTCTCAATGTTTGGTTGTGTCTTAACCCAAATGGTACAGTTTTATCATTCAACAAGTCTCTTCCTGTAGGGCTACCTTTGGGTTTTATATCTACTAGAGTCAATCTTGAACTCCATTAACAAGATAAAATCATCATACCAGTGGTCGCAATGGAGATGTAGAAATCCTGACACTTATTCCTCTTACTGTACAAGGTGGGAAAATATGGACATACGTCTGTGGTGCGTCAGTGCTGCACCCCACTGCATCCAGGCACATTTTGGCTACTGATGAAGATAATTATGTGTTTAACAGACTTAAACTGAATTTACATTGAAGATAGACTTTGTTCCACAGTTGAACAGCTTTGGATCTAGTTGTGTACTTTAGTTTAGACACAGTTTGCGAGATGATTAATGTCACAATGCCGTAGTCCAAACCCATTCTGGCGCAGGCGCTGCCTTTGTGGCTCCTCTCGGGCTGCCTGGCTGAGCAAGCCATGCCTTCCTGTTCCTCTTTCAACTAATTTATCTGAAAACGGCTATTTCTCTCCCGTCCTGCTCGTCTGTTTCCACCTTTGCTCCTGACACCGATGCCAAACCTCCTTTCATCCTGCCTTAAAGGATGCCGATGCCCATAGAAAGCAGGCAAATATGTTACCTGCCCAGTTCTCGCTCCACATCCAGCCTTGTGGTGAGGGCCATTCTCTCCCAGGGGTGGAAGTCGGGCTGGCGCAGGCAGCAGGGGCATCGGGCTGGGCTGCGCAGGCAGGACACAGGCAGCTCCTCGCGGAGCTGTCGCAGGTGCAGGTCCAGCAGCCTCATCTGCCTCTGCATCTCTCTCTCCACCTGCTTCAAATCCTGCTCAGCATCTTCCACAAGGCGATTGTGCAACGACATCATCACGCCGCAAAGCGCATCAGGGCACGAGTGTGGCCGTGGCAGCCTGCACTCGCCGGGGAGGAAAAATTGCCTCGAGAGTTTTGTCTGGAGGTGAGTGTGTGAGCGGAGCCGCAGGTACTCTTTAAGCCTTCCAGCAGGCACCTTATGACATCATGGGCCTGCTGAAACGTCACAGCTCCACAGTCGCCATGGGAAGCACAGCACGACACCACCCCCCCGCTGCAGCTCCCACCCATGGACCAGGGGAGCCTGTGGCAGGAGGACGTGCTGGGGGGCTGGGGGGATGGCAGGGGTATGTGTGCAATGGCCAGGCAGCAGAGCCACAGGCCAGTAGGAGCATGACTTGGGTGCAGCTTCATGCACAACATTGCTTCAGCCCGGCTGCCCATGCTATCCCCCTATCTCCTGCCCAGGAATGGAAGCTGCCCATCTCCGCTCCCAGGCAGAAGTCCCCATGGACAAAGCCCAGGTCTCCACTCAATCTTTTAAGTGTGGTTTCCTTTTGAAACTCGTGGGTATTCCCATTCCCAGGTCCTGACCACCACTGCCTTGGGAGAAGGGAAACGGGCATCCGGCAGCGGGCTGCTGCCAACCTGCTGCAAAATTGCAGCCCCCTGCAGCCTTCCCCTCCTCGCTGTTTTGCTGCTGTTTACCACAGCCTTAAAGAAAATGTGTAAATTGAGGAGAGCTGCAATTGATCTTTATGTTTTTTCCTCCTTTTGCAAGTGCACAAGGCATTGGATGCGTGATGCCTACATACATCTTTTCATTGACACCCAGCATGGCATTGGGTGAAAGCTACCAGAAGCCTTGGCCTGAATACATGTCAGGCTGGTCTGCAGGGTGCTGGCACCCCCGGAAGCACCACCAGCCCCCCAGTGAGTGCCAGGGAAAGGTGAGGTGCTCATGGTAACTCCCACACAGCTTCTCCCTGGCGAAGCACCCCACCTCCCCATCCTGTCGGCTCTCTTCTCCTGGGGCTTTCTCCAGTGGCCACAAGTTTCAGACGTGACTCCAAACCTGCTGCTCCCATCAGGAACTTCTCCCTCTGCCTGTTAGCTCTCTGCCTTTTTTTTTTTAATGGGAAAGACATGACAAATGGTTAAAAGTGTGCAGAAATGGGAGGCTCTCTTTACATCCCTTACTGACAGCTGCAGCTGAGGTACTTCTGGGAACACTTTGAGAACATGCACCTTCAAAAATATTTATGCCATGCTCTCACACCGTATTAAGCAAACAGGGCGCTAAGAAAAGCAGACTCAGGTATTAGCTTCCCCCCCTTACAGATGTTACTCCGCAGCTTTCACCTGCCCATGCATCAGAACGAGGTGACGCCTTGGCAAGAGTGGATGACATGAGGATTTCAGTCAATGGAAGACAGCAAAAAGGATGCTGCATCCCGCAATTATTTTGCAGAGAAGGAGACAGGGCACATGTGCTGCGCACACTCAAGGCCCTGCTGCAAGCACTTATCTGAGCTGACAGTTTTGCCTTTGCAGATCCCGTGTGTGCTGGGATCTGTTGCCTGCTTGCTCAGTGAGCTTAGGACAGGGGTGCTGCACTCATCAGCTCCTGCCTTGAAGCCATCTTGTCCTGTCAGGCTGTTGCACCAGTTTTTCTTAAGAATGACCTGCACGGGTTTCAGCATCAGCGATGTTCATGGCATGGATGGATTTGCCTGGCTCCCTGAAAGGCACCTGTGGTGCACTTTAACCACAAGCAGCATTGACACCAAAACCTCCTGGGTCTAATACTGCTAGAAAAACTAAGAGAAGACTGCAGGAGTGGGGAGTGCTTCATGTTTTGGGGAAATCTGGTCTTTAAGGCCTTGCAGTGGATTGAGTATCAGTATCCATAGCGCCTGTGTATTTAAGAGAGCAGGAGAAGACCCCTCAGGATCTTGGGAGCTGCTCTACCCTACTGGTACCTTCCCACGGAGGAAGCGCCTTGCACAATTATTAGCTGTATCAAAAAGCCCAAGTAGCCCCAGACAAGAAAATATCCCCTTTGGCCTCCAAGAAGGCAAAGCCAAGCTGGCCCCGGGGGCTGCTCCCGTGGGGCTGCCTGCTGACCGCCTGGAGGGAGCCAGGCCTGTCAGCGGCCAAGCGGGGAGGGCGAAAGGGGGACCCCAAGAACCACAAAGGGGAGCAGGTCACACCTCAGGCTGGACAAAAATACGTGAGGCTTCCTGGTGGATATAGCTCACATTCAAACATTGGTGTATCATATGCAAGGATAAATTAAAACATTCAAATAACCTTATATACCTAATTACATTTACATATACCAGCAATGAAAAAACCTTTGTTACAAGCCCAATGCTTAATACATACTTACAAAGCAAAACTTCTTAACAACCCCCAATTCCCAGCAATGACACTCACCATCAGCTTCCATCCCATCATCTCTGATAAGTGCTGTAGCCCAAGACATGCACTGTGTTCTCTCAGACTGGCCTGTGACACAAAAGCTAATCCCAGCTTCAGCAGCACCAACACCCTCATCTCTCAGGTATCTGCAAACTGGTGAGCTGGGTGATGTGTAATTTTCCCAAGGCAAAATATGAGTTTGGCTTTTCAATAAATCAAAAGAGCCAGCTTATTTTATATTGAATGGTAGTTTAATCCAGAAAAAAAAAATGCTTTATGCTTTATTACGCATAAAAGGCACCACTTTTTTTGGTCTGAAGACAAATCTTCTATTTAAAAGCTGAATTCAAAGGCTGTCAACGTGTGAAGGGTCCTCCTGTATGAAGTCTGTCTACCTTTCCGACAGCAGTATTTTGTCTTTAAAACTCTGACATTCTCTAGTCTCTTTGGCTCCATATGAAAGAGTCTTTCAGGAGGTCTCTCTTGTATGATAAGAGTCTGAATCCTTTATTTCACAGAGGAAGTTTTGTTTGCCAAGTCCCATCCGAAGAGACGAGATCTGGAGCAGACCACTCGAACCGAGCACCGAGCTAAATCTTCCCGTCAGAGTCCTGGGGGTATGGACCGCAGGAACTGTTACGAAGCAAAGATGCTGAACACAAGGATGTGTGTCAAAATAAAATTTCTGCAGGAAAAGCAACAGCTTGAAAATTATTTGGAGTTAAACCTCCCTGGCGCATGAAATCAGGGAGTTTGAGGATTCACCACGTGCCCTGCAGGAGAGCGGGGAGGCTCTGTAGGCATGGGTGCCCATGGGGTGCTGCCTCCTTTGGGATGCATTTTTATGCCAGGGGATGTGAGCTTTTCCCCGCAGGCACGCTCACCCAGGGAGTTTGTTCCCAGACCTGGAGAGCATCAGCACGGCCCGTGACCTTGAGCATGGAGCAGAGGGACCTGCATACAAAATAAACTCAGAGGGCATCACCACACATCCTACATAGGATAAGTAGGTGTCTGAGGACACGAATCAGCCCAGCGGAGATTTGCCAAGCTGCTGCTCTCCTCCTCTGCCCCTTTCCCATCCCACCATCACAGGCTGAAGCACAGTGTGCAGCAATGCTCCTGGCGTCCGGTGGCCCTGCTTTGGGAACAGCTTTTCCTTGCCTTACCATGTCTCAAAACCTCCTGGGAAATCCTGCAGTAGGATGAAACTCCGTGTCAGCAAGTGCCCTCTGTGGAATCAATTAGCCCAGGGGTAGCAACACCGGTTTACAAAGACTTCCCGAAAAACCTGTGCACAGAGCTGCTCATCCCCAAGGGCTTTGTCACACCAACTGCATACCTTCACTTATATTTCAATCAGTGTTTAAAAATCATAAAAACCTATCTGGAGGCAGGACTTTTTTTTAATGCTCTGAAAACTGGGCTGTAGCTTTTAAACCAAAAGGAAATATACAGCTCTGAAAGTAATTTGTAGCCTTGTTTCCCTTTACTGCAGCAGCTAAGTAAGAATTGTATGCCGGCAGTGTGCTTTTTTCATGCTTCTATTGCCGTTTTTAGTTAAAACCCCCACACTTTAAACCTTCGGTCTTCCCCGTGCAAATTATTCACTTTGCACTTATAAGGGATGGATGGGTGGCTAGACTAGACAACTTAATAGTTATTTTTCATCTTATGTTTTATGATCTTTCTATAAGGATCTACATGGTGATAATACTTACTGTGACTTCCTAGGGTTGAGCAGAAGTGTGCACCTGCTTTGGCTGTGACAAGTGACTCTCTTGATCGTATGTACTTGAAAACAGTTTTTGAAGGCTGCCTCCTTCTAGCATTTAGCACCGTTTGCAGATTACAGCAGCTGAGTATTATAAATTTAGTTTCAGCATTCTCAGTCGTACGTGATCATTTCCAGTAGTGTCCCCGTGGAGTTTACTGTCTGTGGATGTCATTTCTAGGAAAGGGACCTCAAAAGCATTCAGAGGAGAAAGACTGATCTGGCTCTCTTGGCAAACAATAGCATGGGATGGGTTGCCTGGTATCCCTTTCCAAGCTTTCACTCCCTTTGGGTGCTGGCGTTACAGAGAAACCCATGGTCTTAGTGGTTCAAAGGAGTCAGAGCCCACCTTAGCCTGGTACATAAAAAGCAGCAAATGTTAACAATAAAAATCCCTGAATTACTGATGTCACCTGCTCCTAGTATGGTGAGAGAAATGGGGGACAGGCTGGGAAGCGAGCAACCTGCTCAGGTGGGTAAACCATAAAGATAAGGTTTGTCACCAACCACCCTTTTAGGGGGAAATGTGTGACTCAATATTGATACCACAACGACAGCAGATTGGATGGAGCAAGTTTTTTCCTTACAGATGCCAAGCCAACAGTGTGGGACCCTGTGATGAATGGAGATGCTAGCGAGTCCTTCTGAGCCTGGGCTTAACATATCTCAATAGGCTGGAGAAAGGTACATAGATGACCCATAAACTGACTTCAGTTTTTGGCTAAACACTCCAAACCACCCAGATTGTGGGTCTTGCCTCCCTCTACTTTCTCTCTGCCTTTTCTCCCAGCCTTCTCTCATGGTCTTGCTTCTCTCTGAAAAGATCGCAGTGTAGTTGGCATCTTCTGCGACGTCACTTTGAGTAGGTGATTGGTGAGGCAGCTAAGGACATCTTAAACAACTCAGTGCTCAGTCAAACTCCCCCAGCCCTGAAAAGCCTGCTGAGCCCACGCACCAGGCTTGCTGTTGAGTGAGCATCAGCTTGCAGGGCCACAGGGTCTTCCATGAGCCTCTGGGGTGACAGTGGGCTATGGGCCACTCCACTCACCACAGCGTTTGTCATGCTAAACTACCCAAACAAAAAGAGTCTGCATGGTGCCTTGTGGGAGAGGTGGTGGCCACGGACTCCATTGGGGGTGGGGTTCACCTCTTTCCACAGAGCAGGGCTAGAGGCAGGTGAAGGACGAAGGTCCCACTCCCCAGCTTCTTCCAGCCTACCCATGGGCTGGGGTGAGGGCAGACCCTCAGCTGTGTGCTACCACCACATATCACCAGACAAGGACAACATACAAGCTCTCTCTCTCTGCCACAGCTGTGAGGTTGACCCCCTGAAGGCAGGTACTGTGTCTTAAGGCATCACCATAAACAGGTAAAGAGACTTTCTGAGGCTGCTGGGTCTCCACCCGAGACCTGCATCCACTCCTGCAGAGCAATGAGGGAGACTCAAGGCATCTCCGGGTTAAGAGAATGAAGAGTATTGCAGGTGGAGCTGCTAAGAAGGCATCTCTTCAGCAAAGCTGGCACCTCTTCCAGGCAGCACCATGCTGGACCACCTCCAGCTGCTCCACATATGGAGCTGGTGAGCTGTGGAGGCGGCATAGGAGCCAGCCAAGTAAACGGGAAGTGGGGCCACACCAGTGTGAAACAGCTTCTCCAAAATGCCTGCTACTTTTTCAGCAATTTCTGAAAATGCGCAACTCTGTAATAAAGGGTTGGGCTCCTGACTCATGAGGAGCTGTTTAATTTACAGAAGCAGCTCACTCCTGAGGCAAGCTAATCTATCTGCCGTGCGTTAAACAAGCATTTCTTGATGGGCTGCTTCCCACAGCCAGAGCCACGTCTGCTCCTCCACTTCCTCCCCAACTCCCCAGCATCAACGTGCTGCCGTGGGCTTGACCAGCCCCAGATGGGAGCAGGCTGGACGGCCATGCCAGGGCGTGAGAATCACACTGGGAAATGTCACCCACCATGAGTAATGCTGCTGGTGCCTCTGGGACGTCTCAGGAAGAGCTTCATGCTGCAGGAAGGTGAGCTGCTCTGTAACTATTTCCTGCAAGCTGTGGAAAAGCTTGCATGCCCTTCTGGGCACGGTTGGGTAATTACGGGCAGACACTGGAGGAGTAACCAACCACGTGCAGGTGACTTGGCCAACGTGGCCACTGCGGAGCTAATGACTTCTCAGGCACGGGGAAGCAGCACCCATGTTTATGTGGGTCTGCTTAGCTGGCCCTGCTTGAAAGGGGCACCAAACATGGCTGAGAAGGTATGTATGTGGATGGATGGGAATTGCTTTGAGCACAGGTCAACTCCACCTTCAAGGTGTGCTGTCTGTCATCTCAAGAACCAGCTTAGCTCCGTTTCCCTAGGGGAAGAAGGGACTTCTGCCACATGGTGTGTTACTCCAGCTGCTGGTGGTGTAGCCCCAGTAGTCCCTCTAGCAAAGAGGGTCTTTAAGTGGTTCTCCTTCACTGCAAGTCACCTGGTGCTGTAAATGCAATGTGCAAGTTGTTGCTGGCAACACGCTGATACGTGGATGCTGCGTGTTACTGGAACATGAAGAATTACCAGGGTAAAACCACTGTGGTGTGATGCAGGCTTCAGCTTAATCAGGTCCCTGCCCAGTGAAGTCAAGGTAAATTTTGACTTCTGCTAAGATCAGGCAATGAAACGTGTTTGGGGCTGTCAAGGAAGTGAGTCCACTATCAAGCCTAACTTGCAAATGCTCTTTTGAAATTGTCTTTTCTTATCAGTGGAATAGGACATCCTCCTGCTTCAAGTCTGCTGCACTCTTAGGGAGGCTGCGCAGTCAGACCTAACCCAGCATGAGGAGGAGGAAGAGGATGAAGGAGTGCATATACCACAGCATCCATCTCTGATCTGGCCCTTGTCAGTCTCACAGATTGTCTTGAACTCACTTGGTGACCTTAAAGGCAACAACATCCCAACACAGCTAAGTCAAACACAGTATAGGTTCTTTGGCTCTTTGTGTCTGAGTCCTTTAGTGTCCCTGGATGCCAAGATCTTCCTGACACCCATGAAGCTGAGAACCTTTCTCTTAAAATGTAAAAGCAGAGTGGAGGGATGGGAACTGGAAGATGTCCTTCAGACCACTGCTTACTGCCAGGTGTGACTGCCTCTCCCTGTCCTCAGCATGGAGCCAGGGACCCCCCCACTCAGAATCCACCTTGTCAGGGGAGTCCATGGAGATGGACTTTAAGATACTCGAAATGACATGAAACTTGCAAAACCCCCCCCCCAAAACCCCAACCCCAAACCCCCAAAATCTAACCCTAAGGGCTGGAAGCACTGCTGCCTTCATTGCCTTTCCAAATATAATGCCTGAATGAGCCTGTTCTTTCAAAGCCTCTCTTGGTCTCTTTTGAGCCAGAACAGATCAAGTACAGCAAGTACCGATCAATTCAAACGGAGTTTGGTCAATATATTTTCAGACCTAGCAGGTTTTGACAGTGTCTGACATACTGATTTACAGATATCAGCCAGAATTTCTTAACACCCCAACCACGTTATTAACTGTGATGTAAGGATATCACTTTAAGCCCAGCCTGGACTAACCCTCGTACAGAAAGCCAGACGTTGTTTAACTGAGAGTGCAATTGCATACAGAGCACTGCAGCCACACACTGAAATCAGGTAACCATGTGCTCAAATGGATAATAATGATAATTTTCCCCTCTCCTAATTTCCATATGGAACGGAAGTAATTAGCCATGTAACTGTGTGCCTATGTGTCCAGCCAAGTATTGCTGAAAGGCTTGGAACAGACCCAGGGCGTCAAGCTCCAGCTCAGTCTCCTGCTCTTTGGAGTGGCATTGACTTCCCACACAAACCTGTAGAATTAACTCCTGGGGATGGCATTTCTGGATTCCCAACACCCTGTTTATGTAAATGAGATAATCCTTTGATATTCTCTTGGTTTTACCGACATATATAACACTCTTTAACCTTCATGGGAAAAGATATTCATGTTATATCCATAACTGCTTCTTATGTCTTTCCTCAAGGAATTCTTTCTCCACTTGAAACTCATAATGGAGCCATTGAGTTCCTTCAATTCAAATTTAAATGATTCGTTGAATATTTTACACTGATTCACTTCTCACTCTGCTGCTCAGACACACTGGTGCTTAGGCAACTTTAAAAGGGTTTTCTTTTCCTTGTTTTCCTAGTGCTGTCCTAAGGTGTCTTCCTTTCAAATGATGCTTCCCACATCATCCCGGGCTCTCTTCCACTTCTGCTCTCCCACTGGCACATAGTGGCGAGGACCTGAGAGCAGGGCCATGCTTTCTTACACGTAAATGAATAAATGTTCTTCTTCCTAACAAGGTCTGGTCTAACAGGCTGGGTGGAAGAAAATTAGTGTTACCCTTCCCTTCTATAGCAAACCAGTTAATTAATTGCTGACCTGCTCATGGTATTATTCACCTAGCTCTGCATGTTTGAATACAATTAAAGCAGTGGCAGTTCTTTCCCCAGCACATTTCAGGGCACCATGGTATCCAGCATCGTTGCTAAAGATGTTTTATTCCATGTGTACACAGGATCTTGACTGAAACACCCTGCAGCACCACACCTTGGAGAGCAAAAGCCCGTGGCATGCCTGTCATGGCATGTCGGTTGTGCTCATTCACTAAGCTTGCACTTTCTAGAGCCTCTTCTAACCCCAAAATGTCCCAACATCTCCCCACTAGCTCTGGCTTTCTGCCTGCTTACTGCTCCTCTGGTGTGACAGCCTCTGCAATAGCCTGGCTGGGCCGCCCCTGCCATTGCACTGATGGGGTGGTGCAAACTGCCTGGAAGATGCACTTGCAGCAGCTGCTTGCCATTGTACAGATTCAGAGGGGGTGATGCTATTGGAAAAGCTCCTCTCTCCCTCCGTCAAGCCAGTCCACTCTTCCCAAAGGTAGTATCTGAAAGCTGCTGCAATGCTTAAAGAGAACAGCCTGCTGATAAATTGAAATTTCTTCTCTCTGTCACAACCAGAGTCCTTTCTGGGTGCTCACACATCACCTTTCCATAGCACAAACAGGAGGACTGCAGTAGTCTTCAGGCCCTAAAGCTGCTCTGAAAATCCCCTTGCTGCCGCTTTCATTTTCAGCCAACATTACTGTATTCCTACGGCTCCCATTTAGCTCAAATAGCTCAGCAAACAGCGAGTCTGGCACCCAGAAGAGATGTAAATTGTGGAGCAGCTGAAGACGGTCGCTATCTGTGCTTTCCAGCTGTCAGGTGAATGAATGAGAGAGGTGGGTATTACCCAGTGGTGCACAACTCACCCCGGGGTACAAACTCTCATCTGAAAACAAGTGCCAAGAGCCACTGGTGCCTGCGCAGTTTGGTACGTAGAGTATTTGCTGGGTCTTGTTCTTCCATTTTAGGTATCTTGTCTACCTAAATGTAAATAAAGAACAAAATGTTATTTTCTATAAAAAAGTGCATTTTATATTGTTAGTTAATAGTCTGACATCTGCTTCTGTTCAGGGCAGTCCTTTACAAATGAAACTCAGCTTTGCTGCAGGAGTAGAAATCAATGTGCTAGTGCAATGGAAGAGAGAACTCTTTTAATGAGAACTCTTTTAAAGAGAACTCTCTTATTTATACAACATCCATGTTCACTTCAACAGTAAATAGTTTGTATGTGCTGAGGCCACATTTTGTTTTCTCCTCTGCAGGATGAAGGTAAGGCCTAGCCACTTGTCAGAGATGTGCCAAGGTTACTCGAACGCCTGTGAAGACCTCTGCGTTTCCATCAGTGTGCTTAAGAAAGTACTCCCCCAAAAGACGGTGTTGACAATCGGTGCTGCCACCTTGGAAGATGACCCTGAGCATCCAGTAGGATGCGAACGAGAATTCCCTTTGTGGCAGGCATGCTGGACTGGCTGCAGCATCGCTGAGCACAGGAGGAGACTTGCCTGTCAGCAGGGATCACTGGGCTTCTTAAGGCTTACGCAAGGGTGCTTAGAGCTGCGTGAGTCTCAGAAGTCATATTTTCTTGGGAAAGTTAATTATTTCAAATCTCCTTTCATTCCAAACTGAAATATAACAGAAATATAAAAAACAAGCTTATTGAAGTCCTTTGTTTAGATGCTGGTGTTTTGATATTTTATGGGATTCATACCAAGTTGAAAAAGATTTAAAGTGCTTGATAATTCTGTCATATCTCAGTGAAATCAGTAATTATATGAAACATTTCCACCCTTGTCTGTTCTGTTAGGAAGAAAAATGTCTGCCAGTTTTAATGAGAAATGAGTTACCAAATAAAACTATACCACTCACCAACATCGATGTCTTTCTCTGGCGGTCAGCTCTCACCACCAGCCTCCCATCATTTCTGTGACAGCTTCTCTCCGCACAGATGGAAAAAGGCACGGGCTCTGGTGATGACAAGAAAACCCCAACCCTAATTTTGGCCTCCTTTTCTCAAGTGTTTCTTCCCTGTGTAAAGCAGGATGAGCACTTCTTGTTTGCAACGAGGATCTCCTCGGCAAGGTGCAGCAACGGCAGTGGCCCAGAAGGACAAGCTGTGTAGCTGTACAGGTCCTACTTCATGACACTATGCATGGGCCACCTGTGTCAGCCTTACTTTCTCCTGTGAGTCTGTCCCAGGGCCTCAGAGATTTTCTCTACAGTATCCTCAAAGCAGATGTAAATAACCCAGTGGTTAAAGTTGAAGAGCTTCTGGTAGCTTGTTTCTGCAGCGCTAGCAACAGTGGTGAGAGTAAGGAAAGGCTGGTTTAGGGCCAGTCACGGGGATCTGAACCTCTACCTGGAAATACCTCTAGGCATCAGGTACATCCTGACGTGCCACGCTACGAGAGACGCTTTCACCACTTAAGTATTGTGAAATATGAAGTTCCTCGATTTATGGATTTTTCTTTCATTCTATTTTTCATCTTTTCCGTGGCTGGCTTCCAATTTGGGGAACACCTGGACACAAAAACTCAATCAACCCCAAAAGAAGCCAGTTCTGAAGCCACAAGTAAACTTCTCCAGGCTACATGAGGCTGCAATGGCTCTTACCAAAGGGGGCTGGAGTTCAGAGCAGTGATGGTAGCACAGGTAAACATGTCACTGAACTGCAGCTGCACGCAGAGGAGGAAAAGCGCAAGACGTCTCTGTGAAGTGTTGTTACCCAAGATTTGTTTGAATCGATTTTCATCCTCTGTGGGTAATTATCAAATTAAATGGTTTAAGAATGAAAATTGGAAAAATTCTTCTTCCTTGAGAAAAAAAAGTTAGCCTTGGAGCTTGATGTCCTCTCCCAAGAAACCTGTGAAGTATCTCTTAGGATGTGGGAACAGTAATTTGATTGTATTATAAAACATACTAGAAAAATGCACAAATCGGACTGACAAGCACTGCCAGTCAGCAGTGATTACAAAAACCCCAGCTCACAGCATGAACCCTCTTTAACCACATCCAGGGGGTTATATTTATGAAAGGGATCAAAGACCAGACAAAACCGTTGTTCTCATCATCTTCATTTTAGATGAATTCTGAATCCCTCCATGTGCCACTGTGTAAAATTTCAATTCTTTCCCTCCTCCTTTGGCAGCACTGTTAGGGTGTGAGACAGGGTCAGGCAGTAACTTAATGTGTTACTGAAGAGTCTAAAATTAAGCCTGTGCTTTGATGAAGCACATCACACCCTATTTCAGAAGCATTGGTTTCTGAGATGGCCCACAGGGGTCGGGCAGAGCGGGGGATGCTCTGTACCTCCCAGGCTCAGGTCTGTGAGGGCTGCTGCTTTGGAAGAGGCAATTACCTATGCACATGGATGGTGTGGTGATGAGCAAGGGTTAGGTTTGCTCTGGCACCTTGCCTCTAACAGTCCTGCCTGTGCTGGATGCTTTGGAGCAGACCCTTTCTCATCTCCAGCTGGAGATACGGTGCGGCCGCAGCACGTCCTGGTGTGAGGAGTCCAATGGACACCAGCAGGTTGCATGGGGCTGTGCCTGCCGCATGCAGCAGCTGCTGTTGCTGCTGGCTTGGTGTTACTACCGCCACCTTTTCCTTTGTGTCACACCTGCATTTGAACTCACCTTTCCTGTTTCTCCTCACCACTCAGCAGCTCTGCATCCGAGCGGGACCTGCCCAGGTACTGCTCTGCTCTGCATCAGCGCTAGGTGCGTGGCCGCAGTGAACACAGGGATCCAACACACATTAACATTGGTGGCTGAGGAGATGATTCACGGGAGGAGCACATCCTTGCTTCAGGGCAAATGTGTCTACCAAAGGGGCAGGATGAACGGCTGCGAGAGGTGACTGCTTCAGCTGTCTGACACCAAGCGGGACCTGCGAGTCACCCAGCGCCCTGTGCAGGGCGGCACTGCCTTAGGAGCGGGGACACGCAGATAGCCCGGCTATCAGCAGGCACCTTGATGGGGTTCACTCACCACTTCAAACCTCTACAGCAAACACATCCACTCCCCTCTAAATTTCCCTGCAGCCAATGGAGATGAGAGGTGCTCCTAGGGCAGGGTTAATCCCACCAGCAGCTGTACAGCTGAGTCTGTCAGGTCCCTGTTTCTCCCCACTGGCTGTACAGAAGGTGCAGGGAACTAGCCCAGGTGTGGACATCACTGCTGTAAGAGCAGGTGAGGTGGATGCTGCTTTCTGAGTCCCGAAGTGTGGGAACTGAGAGTCTTTGGATGTAACCTTACTCCAGTAACACCACTGGAAATGCTTTCTGTGCATGTATGTAATCCTTTCTGGAAGGCAGAAACCCTGCTCTGAACCAGGAAAGCTCCAGATGTTGCTATAGCTCTTGCACAGTTGTCCTGCTCCAGAAACTATATTGGAAGAAAAGGCTTTTCTTTAAATTAACAACTGAGTTTCTGCAATTACAGAATGTTTTGGAGCCCTTCCTCCCACAGCATCACACGGGGACACAGTAACAAACACTGCTAGACCATCGAGTGCAGACCTACTCTAAACCTGTCAGGAATATCCAGGGCTGATTTCATACATTAATTATATGTTGTGTAAAAAAAGGATTTCCTAAGAGCTTTTTTTAAGTTAAACTGAAGATCTGGATCTTTCCTTTTTAATGTGTCAAGGGACTAGATAAACCAGAATGGAAAATCCTGTAACAGCCACACTTCATGTATCAACATCACATCTTCTCTGGGGTGCCTCCTTTGCCGTGTAATGAACCCCTGTGTTTTAAAATGAATCTTTCTTCAAAAGAGCATCCTCAGGCTTAACATGTATTCCTGGTTTCTCTTAATTTATTGCTTATCTTTGAAGGAGTGGAGATCCCAGGGTCCACCTTCTGAGTGCTAATGGCTTTTAGCCGTGATGGGTCATCTTGACAGGTGGGCAGGGAGGAGTGGACAATGTGCGGGCAGGCTTTTACGACATAGCGAGGACGCATGCTGGCAGGCAGGAATTTGCCAGTGCCGCATCATCAGGGGGTTCTCCCACACAGGGAATTTCACAGAGACTCTTAAACCATGGCCAGCCTGCTCTGCTCATCATGCTCACGGCAGCCATCAGTCCATCACCGTGCCTCACATCACACATTTTTGGAAAAAGCTACTGAGGAAGTGTACAGACAAGCAATCCCAGCAATACCTAATGTCTTTAACTGTCTTATCCCAGTCACAAGCTGCACTGACAGATGACTTCATGATGAATGAAAAACATGTCCTTGATGATTCCCCAATCTTTCAGCCACCAGTTTCCTCACAGAAACAGGCTTAAATGGATGTGTTCAGCTATGAAGTAGCCATACAAAAGAAATCAACTGTTAAGAGGATTAAGAGATCATAATTATGACTACTTGGTACAGAAATGGGGACTTTAACATGTGCACATTGACATTGTGGACCTGCAGCTTTAACATTTTCGGTTGATTCACTGTAACTTTCTGGAGCATCCCCATGCAGAAAAACCACCTGAGGTGGCAGCATGCCTGCATGAAATCTCTGCTGGCAAAACCCACCCTGAGACTAAGTAAGTGCAAAAGAGATGAGACTTGGTGGCCCTGCCTCCAGAGGGTTAGTCTTGCTTAAAGTTACCTTATTGAAATCTCAGCATGGGCAAGGTTAGAGCCCACGGAAGCAAAGATCTTTGCTAAGGACCTAATTAAGATGACTGCAGGCATGTGCTAGCAAAGCAGCCTGGTCAGACCTTGCCCAAACACAGAAATCAGGGCTTCAGCGCTAGTGTGGACAAGACCTTAGTGTCGAGTCTTCAGGGATGGTTCTGGGAATGGCTTACAGTCCCCTGAAGCTGCACTGATTTAAAATGGGCTGTGAGGCATTTCCTGATGTTTCATTTACAGAAATGAACGTGGACTACAATTTTGCACTGCAGTTTTTGGGAAATGCCCAGGCTGGCAGGTGGTGACGACTCTCTTACAGGTGCCTGCACTGCAAAACTTCTCCAGCACACTGTAGAGGTTTCCTAGCAACTTCCTTCCACAGCCTTTGTGCTCAGATTTGTTTTGAGATGTGGGCCATCATAAAACAGTATTTCTGCCTATTTAAACTAGTTTAGTTCTTTTAAGCTGGCAAGGCAAATGCAGTACAGCAGCAGTGTCTGATTTATATAATTTTCAGCTATTCCCTCCAAAGCTAATAAAAACCTGAACAAATGTAGGTGGGTTTCTTGCTTTTTTTTTCACCAGCCAGACCACCAGTCCATTGCTCAAATTGCTGAGCAATAGGAAAGCTCCAAATCCGTCTTTAAAAAAAAAATACACTGGAGCAATGTTTTATCTGATCTCTGCATCTATTACATTCTTGCTGAGCTCCTCTGGCATATCTGAAACCAACAGATGTTGATCATGTGTTTTGGACAACTCTTTCCAAATATGTGAGAGACGTCACATTTGTGAGCCAAAAATGCTCTTAAAAACAAGCAAAACCAAAGTAGCTAAACTGTGCTAACCTTCGTGCGCAGACATGTGTATCCAGCTTAAAATTGGCCATAGGTTTTAAGTCTGTAAATCCGCTGATAGCATCCAGGTTTGAATACTTTGAAGCGTTTATTCAGTATTTTGTACTGGCTCAGACAGTCAGCTTGAAATTACACCCTTAACTGGAGAGGAAGCGAGGGAGCAATTTGGCGAGTGGAGCAAACTTGAAAGAGTTTGGGTGTAAGGGGATGCAGGAGAGAAACCCAGATTATCCCCATCTCCTAGAGCAGCAGAGATTACTGAATTAATTCACTACACAAATACATATTTCTTCAAACATAGCAGAGGGGAAAAAATGACACACCTCCCCCCCCCGATTTAGCAACCGGAAAGCAAATGCCAAGTGCCTCGGTGTTTTCCTTGGCACCTGCACTGCTCTGTGAGCTCTCTCATAGAGAGCCAGGAGCAACTGAAGTGCAAGAGGAAATGTGGAATCAAGTCCCCCCGTGCTGCAGCCAAACTCTTTCCTGCCCTCAGCAGGATCCATCCCTGCCTGATGCTGAACAAACCCCATATTCACGGAGCTTGGCATCCCACCTGGGCACGGCTGAGGCACAAACCCAGCCCTTCCAAAACCACCCTACGTGAACTCTCTCCCTTTCTCCCCAGGCTTGGCTGCCACCGTGACTATTTTAACCCAGCATCAGGCATCTCCATCAGAGATTAGTTGTGCTTACACCCTTGTGCGTGTTGGGGATTTGCCAGCTCCTGCCATTTGCCATACTTCACTGCTATAAACCATTGGATTTCTTGCTCAGCACTAGTGTTTGCACCAATGCGGCTATGTCAGCTGTTGGCATTGGCTGCAGAGATCAGGGCAAACTTCCAGAGCAGATCAGGCCTTGGATTTCTATCAAAACCCATCTGTTCCTGGCTGAGAGTTATTCCCACCACCTTTATAGCTGGGTGGGATAATGAGCTATTGAACCCACAAATTAGCACAACATGGAGCTCTTTTAATAGCCTTCCACTGCAGAAAGTCAAGGCTGCTACCACATCATGTGTACACCAGCCAGCCCAGTGAGCTAGGAGGACTTCTAGCTAACAGTGTCAATTGGTTTTAAAGTGTTACTGCACTGCTGACATTTGAAAAGCAACTTAATATTTCTCCCATGACAGTCACTTCAAATACTCTGGAAACAGCTTGTATGAAACAGCAGCCGACAGCCATGATGTTTGTCTTTTCTGAGACGCCCAGGCTGGATTTGTGTACAGCTTGTGCCGGGCAGGACTCTGAGGTGAACATGACAGCAAATACACCTCCTCCATCAACCTAAACCCACTTGGTAATCAGGCGTGTGCAGGAGGGTTAGCCTCACACCTCAGGCCCTGCCACAGGAGCATCGTAATTAAAGAGCGCAAGGGATGAAAGGAATTCACGCAGAGCTGCTGTGGCGATGCTGCCTCCGCAGTGAGCCACAGCACCAAGGGTTAATGCTCTGCTGCCTGCCTCCACAAATCTGCATAATGCCTTGCGTTTGGCACCTCATTTGCATAATTTTAAATGACTCTTTTGTCTCTAAAATAAAATCTAAAACATAGCTTCAAAAATAAGTGGTAGATATTAACGTTTCATATACTAAGAAGGCTTGGTGAAGTCTATTTGTCCGAACTCGTCAACGGAGGTTGTAAAAATAATTTTAACAGAGCGATGTTGTTTCTTTTTGCAGAGCCTTGGGTGTTCTTTCCCAGTGCCATTTTGACTACTCTGAATAAGGCCTAACATGCTCACCCACCGCACACAGAGGGGCTGAAGCTGGCCTACATGCTCAAACCATCCGGGGCTCAGCAGCTCCAGCCTTTGCGAGGGGTCTCCAGCCCGCCCCCCTCATTAAACTGGAGAAATAACGCCAGCAGCTGGAGACTGAATCCCTGTCATCAGCATGTCCTTATCGGGGATGGGCTTACCTCCAGGCTGTAGATGTGTACCCAGAGGTGTCGACACACCGGTATGAGCTCAGTGTCCCACCTCCCACTGCCTCGAGGGATTCAGCTCACCAGAGGATGGATACCTATGTTTCATCAGCTGAATGACGCTCCCGGCTCCATTAACTGCTGTAACTAAGTCTCCACTGACTACAGTGGGAGATTAGACACCCAAATTCAGGGATATTGTCCGGATCTGATTCCCACTCTGAGTTCAGTTGACAGCCTGTGAGTCCGTCTTTGTGGGCTGAGCCCTGTACCTCTCAGCTCTTCTCTCCCTCATCTTAGGAGACAGATACAAAGCACAGTGTCTTCTACTTGCAGTCGTGTGTTTCAGCATAGGAGAAGGGGCTATTAGCCTGAACTGGCACTTCAGCTTGTTTTAAATCATAGTTTATCAGAGCAGCAGAATAAATCCTAGGAAATAGGAAGCCAAATGGATAAAAGATATGCATTTAACAGTAAACTCACCTGTTGTTATGAGTGAAGCCTATCTGAACTCCCGCCCCAGTGCTTTACGTACTATAAACTTCTGTATGCTCCTCAGGCAAAGACCTGTAATTTCTGCATTAAAACCTTACAGCATTTCTAAATGGGACATCCCAAAACAATGCACTTGTGCTCTTGACTTTGCAGTCCCAAAAGCTAGGCGACACCAGAAGACATTTCCCACTCTCTGCCAGCTCCCCCCCGGCACTGTGCCTGGCAGGCTCTCTGCTCAGAGGAGCAGTCAAGGGGCAGGAGGGCTTGCTGCCTCCTCCCCTGCCACCTGGAAGGCACTGTGTCAGGGAAAGCTTTAGGCAAATCTAGCTGGGCCTAGGTAGCTTGTATACAAGCTGTACGGGGAAAAGGACAAGTGTGGGTACATAATTCTGAGTGAACAGGTCTGTCAAATGCTAACAAGTTTCTACCTGGCATGCTTAGTTCAGTTTTTCTTTTGCCCAGTGCTCATAACCCAAATTCAGGCAAACTTTGAAGTTTTCTGCAAGTGATCACATACTGACTGCCCTCCTTCAGACTCTAGTGGCATTACAGTTTTCAATGAAATGTTTCAAAGATGGTTTAGGGCCATCTTTTTCTATCTTCGCCTTTTGCAATAGCTAAACCTTTTACTTGACAATTCTGTTAAAAATTAGACAAAGGCAGAGATGCAGTTTTAAACATTTCAGCTCAAATAATTAAAGCCTGATAAATTTACAAACACCCCAGTTCACCTCGGCTTATAGCAGTAGGCACCATTCACTGCAAGTGAAACTACCTGTATGTTCAGTTAGTAGCAAGTAATTCTGTATTTGCGAATCTGCCTGCAGTTTCATGTTAACCACCTACCTATCTATATAAATACACACACCAACACATACGCGGGCATATACAACAGACAAGCGTTGTAATTGCTGTTACTCACAATAAAATGTTCATCCATCAGTTAACTGTGTCCCTTTCCTCTTACACTGCAATGGAAAAAAACCTTCCAGACTATTTATTCATATTTTCTTTCCTCCATTAGTTTCACTGAAGCTAAATGGTAACTACCGAAGCAGTTCCCAACACAGGTCTCCATGTACTGCATCTCCTATTGACCACTGCCCCCACCGCACTTTTTTTTTTTTCTCCCTCTCAGCACTGAAGCTCCATCACCACAAAAATCTTAAAACTTTATTTCATGGGACTTCCATCTGTTAGAGCTGCCTCTCTTCACATGAAGTCAACATCTGTTTTTTCTGACATTTAATCACTTCCGCGACTGGTTGTGATGACCCACTGCAATTATGTTCTCAGCTTGGGAATATGCTACAGGGACATGGAGGAACAGTTAAAAAACGGCCATCCTACTCTATGTAAATGTCCTTAGTGATTTAAGGTGGGGGAAACAAAGAAGAAAAAAGCTCACAAGATTTTTAGCAGAATGATGAGATCTTTCCTGAAAGCAAAGCCCATCATTTAAAGGGAATAGAGTGGTCCAAGAGGTGAGAATGTTTTCACTCCTGGACAGCTGTGTTTGAAACCGTGCCTGCACGCCCATGAGGGGAGCCTCCGGCTGCTGAAACGTGGAAGAGCTATTTCAGAAGGGATGGTGAATTTGCAGCCTCTGTGTACGCTCATTCTGCACAGGCCAAATTTCTCCTGTACAGCCGCTGTTTATCGCTTCTCAAATGACAGCCTCTGGTTTACTTAAAAGGCCAGCTGTAAATGGAGGCTGCTTCGGAGCTGTTTCATGAGCAGCTCGGTTTTCTCTCTGTGTGCCTATGTTATCATTCAAATCAGCAGTTTGGGCTCGAAACTCGTCTCCCTCTCACCACTCTCCGGTTCACGTTGCGGAGCAGCCCGAAAGCACAGAACCTGGCTTTCTTTGGGGTGAAACCAAATGGAAACCTGCGCTCCCGAAGTGCAGCACAGTCCCTGGGGAAGCTGTGGATGTTCAGCCCATGAGGCACACCTAGAGCTGGCCAACACAAAACCCCTTAAAAGGCAGCACTTGGACGCCTGGGCACTCAGCACCCACTGCTTTACGCTGCCGTTGACTCCTCTTGAATTTTTTTAATTTTTATAATTTTTCAAGTGGAATTAAAACCAAATGCAAGAACTATCTACTATTTCTTTTTATGTTATAAAAAGCCATCCATGACAGGTGGCTATCTGACAGCAGAGGAAGAGCGGCTAAAAAGTAGGCTACTACAGAGAAAGGTAAATCCTGGTCTCACTGGAGTCCATGGAATAATTCACTTGCTTTTGCCCTGGGAGGTCTCCACTCCTTTCCCTGCCAGAAACAAATTTACTCTGCAATGATTTCAGAAGGTAGTACATGAATCAAGGCCATACAGAACTATTTCTGTGAATGCAGTTCACCCTCACAATTTATAAAGGCGATTTTTTTTCAAAACTGTCACTTTTGAAGGCAAATATCATAGAATCATTAAGGTTGGAAAAGACCTCTAAGATCATCAAGTCCAACCATCACCTAACACCACCATGACTCCTAAACTAGGCCCTGGAGTGCCACGTCTACACCTTTTTTGAACGCCTCCAGGGCTGACGACTCCACCACCTCTCTGGGCAGCCTGTTCCAATGCCTAGCCACTCTTTCGGTAAAGAAATTCTTCCTGATGTCCAATCTAAACCTCCCCTGACGCAACTTGAGGCCATTCCCTCTCGTCCTATCGCTAGTTTCTTGGGAGAAGAGTCCAACACCCGCTTCACTACAACCTCCCTTCAGGTAGTTGTAGAGAGCGATAAGGTCTCCCCTCAGCCTCCTCTTCTCCAAGCTAAACAGCCCCAGTTCTCTCAGCTGCTCCTCATAAGACTTGTTTTCTAGTCCCTTCACCAGCCTCGTTGCCCTTCTCTGGACACGCTCCAGCACCTCAGTGTCCTTCTTGTACTGAGGGGCCCAAAACTGAACACAGTATTCGAGGTGCGGCCTCACCAGTGCCGCATATGGTTATATAGTGCATATGGTTAAAGCAAGAGTAACTAACCCAATCAAATAGAACTAACAGGGAAATAAACCCCCTTTTTTGTCCCAGTTAATCATCTGGACTCCCTTGGCAGCCTGCAGACAGATGAGCAGGAGAAGGCAATTCCACAGGGAACCCAGACAACCTACTAGGGCCACATGCCCACCTTTTAGGTTGCTAAAGTTCAAACAAATTCTGTCTTTCCTTACCAGGAGCTTACAGGAAGATGCTCTGATGTAAATGAGCACAACTTGCTTTTCAGCTGCCTGCACAGGAACGCTTGCCAAGGTGACACAGCCGACACAAAGCCTCAGAGATACACCCACCACATACACTGTGCATGAGCTCTGCCCACACCGCCTTCCAGGGACGGTCACACAAGGTGGCTGTCCACAGCCTCTGTTCCCAGGACATTCAGCTCCTGCACAGTGCCCAGGATGCCTGGTGAGCTGCTCTTGCCACACTCAGCTGCATTTGTCAGCAGACAGGTCTGGTCTACACATACAAAAGCCAACATGTAAACTTTGTGGTTGGGCCTGGACAAGAAGAGATGTCCTGGATGCCTAGTCAGAAGGAAGAGGTGTTTAGAAGTGTCTCTGTGGGAACTGGAAGAGAAGGATGCAAGTAAGGGGCTACAACAAGGGTGAGGAGCAATGTCAAGTGAGGGATCTGCCAAAACAAAATCTCAGTCTGCCAGATACTGGTGGATCTACAGACTCCACTGAGTACTTGGCAGAGACGTCACCTCGATCCCAGACATACCATGCCAACTCCCCTAAACAGAAGAAAGTAACGCTGACTGTATACTAAAGAAAGGAGAAAGAGATGCAGAATCCTAATTTCTAGCCCAGGAGCCCTTCACTGCAGAGCCAGGGAGAGGAAATGCCGAGCAGCTCAGACAAGAAAGTGTGGGGGGGGAGATCAGGTACCTGCCGTATTGCCTGATTTTAAACAGATATATTTCAGTCCGTGTGCAGTAGCAAGTGTTTTATCAGCAGGCTGTGTGTCAAAGTGTCTAGCTCACCATATTACCTTCTGAACATCTGAGTCTCTTTCAGCCAAATTTTGACATGAGGTTCTGGTCTCAGAGGTCTCTGTTGGCTTAATTGACCCCAGCATCAGGGGGGGGGGCAGGAGAACCGATTAGTACTGCAGCTAAGGGAAAGACCGCAGCAGAGCTCAACCTTTTTTAGACACTGGAGAATCCACAGGGCAGAGAGAAACAATGTGTGCACTATTAGACACTGAAGAACCCACTGTAAGAAAAAATCCATGGGAAACAAGTTTTCACCAGCTCTGAACCTTACTAACCTACCTGCTCTTTTGTGGCCTTAAACAATACTTAAAGACCAGCATCATTTTGTGCACAAGACAAAGCATTCTCCTCTTACAGCGACCTCCTCACTTGGCAGCCAGGTACAACTCAGAAAATAAGAGATTATAAACACTTAATACCTGTCATCAAGATTGTATTGGGTTTGCGTGGCAAGGTTTTGGTAGCAAGGGGGCTACAGGGGTGGCTTCTGTGAGAAGCTGTTAGAAGCCTCCCCCATGTCTGACAGAGCCAATGCCAGCTGGCTCCAAGATGGACCTGCCACTGGCCAAGGCCAAGCCCATCAGCGACAGTGGTAGCGCCTGTGTGGTAACATATTTAAGAAGGGGGAACAAAAAAACCTGCGCAATTACAGCTGGAGAGAGGAGTGAGAATATGTGAGAGGAACAACTCTGCAGACACCAAGGTCAGGGAAGAAGGAGGGGGAGGAGGTGCTCCAGGTGCCGCAGCAGAGACTCCCCTGTAGCCCATGGTGAAGACCATGGTGAGGCAGGCTGTTCCCCTGCAGCCCATGGAGGTCCATGGTGGAGCAGATATCCACCTGCAGCCCGTGGATGACCCCACACCAGAGCAGGTGGATGTGCCCGAAGGAGGCTGTGACCCCGTGGGAAGCCCACGCTGGAGCAGGCTCCTGGCAGGACCTGTGGACTTGTGGCGAGAGGAACCCACGCTGGAGCAGGTTTGCTGGCAGGGATTATGACCCCATGGGGGACCCACGCTGGAGCAGTCTGTTCCTGAAGGACTGCACCCCGTGGAAGGTACCCATGCTGGAGCAGTTCGTGAAGAACTGTAGCCCATGGGAAGGATTCGTGTTGAAGTTCATGGACAACTGTCTCCTGTGGGAGGGACCCCACGCTGGAGCAGGGGAAGAGTGTGAGCAGTCCTGCCCCTGAGGAGGAAGGAGCAGCAGAAACAATGTGTGATGAGCTGACCCCAACCCCCATTCCCCATCCCCCTGCGCTGTTCAGGGGGAGGAGGTAGAGAATTAATTGGGAGTGAAGTTAAGCCCGGGAAGAAGGAAGGGGTGGGGGGAAGGTGTTTTAAGACTTGGTTTTATTTCTCATTACCCTACTCTGATTGGATCGCTAATAAATTAAGCTAATTTCCTCAAGTTGAGTCTGTTTTGCCCGTCATGGTAACTGCTGAGTGATCTCTCCCTGTCCTTACTCGACCCATGAGCCTTTTGTTACATTTTCTCTCCCCTGTCCAGTTGAGGAGGGGGAGTGATAGAGCAGCTTTGGTGGGCACCTGGCGCTTCAGTTTCAGCTGTCATAAATAAGCAATGTATGAAAAAAATCACGCTATGACAACCTGGGACATGAGCACGACAAAACATAGCCCAGGACAGCAGAAAGCAAATGGCAGGCAGCGCAGTCCTCCTCAGCTGGAATGATCTGATTTCTAGTGTTAACTTGCAAACTATGCAGGTACTTGTGTTGCAAAACACACGGATGTGGTTTAAAAGCCTGATGTTCCCAGTCCCAAACAAACCACTCTTACGCTATGCCTAGACATAGGGAGAGCAAGAGGCAGCAAGGGATGTGCTTTGCTTCAGTTTGCGGCACAAGGTGCTGGAAACAGAATTTCTTTCTTTGCAATGTACTTTGTTGCTCACTATAGGAACTTCTGCTCAGCCTTGGGAATAATCTAGAATTCTGCTGCAGTTTTCTGCACAGCATTCTTGTTGACTTTTCCAGGAATGCTGGCCTCATTTCTTCCACAGCAAAATACAATCTTATCCTGCCAGCCTGATGTCATCTCTATTGACATCTGGAGTGAACAGCCTGGAAGGAGCGTACTGGGGCTCTCCTTAGCTGCCTGAAGCCTGTACTTGTGCTCAGGGCCTCCTCCCTGACTTCAGTACACCACACCAGCTGCAGGCACCGATGCCTGTGGTACACCTGCCAGCACCTGCTTGCACTATCTACAGAGCAAAGTCCCTCGCAGTCCTCTGAGCTTAATCCTCCCATCTCCAGCAGGTCCCCTCCCTTTAGGACTAACCGACTTCTGTGCAAACCACCAGGCCTGCAGCTGCCGAGTGAGTTTAGCGAGTGGTCGGGAATAATGTCCTGGTGCACGTTATTCGAAAGCTGTTTCTGATGGGAAAGTTCCTGATCTACTGGAACTGGACATTTGTGGAGCAGGAGGCTGGATGAGATGACCTCCAGAGGTCCCTTCCAACCTGTGCACTTCTACCAGTCTGAAAACTTCAGGAAATGCTGACTCTCATCAAAACTCAATTTCAGACACGACAGCAATGATGTTCTAACAGGAGTTATTTTATATGGTATTTCCAAGCTGGCAAAAACTCTTGCACAGACAAGTACACCAGCAAGGAACTTGTTCTGCTGGTTGGGTGTTGGTGTATTTATAGCTGCACCTTCATAAGGAAGCTGTTGCTTTATCAGTAGGCCTGAAAATAGCACCATCTATACACTGAGGAGTTGTGCAACACAGGGAACAAAATTTCTTAGGCCAAGACAGAAGTCCTGTCTTAAAGATACATTTTGTAAAGAAAGAAAATCTACTTTGGTTCTTGATTTTTTTCATGATTTGGTAAATATGAATTTCTAAATACCATTTCAGTATTGGATGTTGTCACCCCACAGACTTAGACAATCCAGAGGACTTCGGAAAAGTCTTTTATTTTGAATTTCTTAAAAACCAGAAGTTGTAAGAATGAGTGGTTCTACTATCAGAAAGCAATTCTATTTGGAGTAATTTCAGATAATTAAAGGACCATCAGACTCTGTTACCTGCGTGATTATCTTCTAAGAAATGCATCAGTGGACAAGACAGGCATTCAGTGTGTTACCACTTCCTGGTACTCCAAAAGTCAACCAGTAAGATGCAGCCTTGCATCCTTGTTAGAGAAGTATGGGTGCTTCTGACAGCGCGCTGGAACTTCCACCGTGTTACACTCTCCTGTCAGAATAACAACATCATCAGCTGAACACTTGGTTTTGTGTCCTCTCATCTACACTTAGGATTACTTGCCATTTTAGACAGCAGTATAAACTCTTAGTGTGAACAAAAGCTGACATTTGCACTACTTCAAGTTTATTCTGGCTCCAAGCACAAGCTCCAGTGGCATCAATTTTAATTTTATTTTTCATTTTTGCTTATGCTGAGTGTTTGCACTGGCACACCCACAACTAAAACTGGGGTTCAGTCATAATGTAAATAAAGCTACAGAAAAGGATCACTTGGAAATGCCAGCAGCAGAGTGCTGAGCCCTAACAGACATGTGTGCCCCCACTGGGCTTTTCCAGCTCTTTTCCTGTCTTTTATCTAATAGGTTACCATAACTTGTTAACTTTTAAGGCTTGCGTGTGAAGGGTGAAAGGAAGAGAGTAATGGAAATCTCTTCCTTATGCTTAGCCCCTAAGAGAACTCCACTGAGCAAGTCCTGTTATTTGGAAGTGTAAACGCTTTGGAGAACTAGATCTTGATCCTGAGAGCAAACAAGTATCTGGACCTTCCCAAACCCTACCAAAAATTCTTGAAAGCATTCCCAAGGATGCAACAAGACCTACTGCAGGAGTCCAGGTGGCCCATCTTCCCACAGTTCAATGGAAAAGAGGAATAACTGTCAAAGACAAATATTCAATTTTTGTCTGGGAAAAACAAAATCAAATTGAGATGCAAGGTTTTCCAGGTGATTATCAAAACATGCAAGTGATTCTGATAAAATGACTGAGGTCAAGACAGCTTAGAAGAATCTTCCACTGCAATATACAACATAAATGTTTTCAGGAAAAGCATAAAGACCGATGTTTAAGAAAAAATAAGAAAAAGCAGAGCAAAACTAACAAACTTTGGTACAATCAAATGCAGGACTAAGTAATCCAAAAACTCTTAGCTCTGTCCTAACAGGGAAAAAATAAAAAAAGGTAAATCATGGATCTACTCAGTTTTAAAAGCACAGCTACTGCTCTGTCTCACTACCAAACAGAATGAATCCTATTCTATGCCTTGTGTATTTCCAGAAGCCTGTTAGGATTTTCCTTACAGGATAAGCTAAATTACTGATTTGTATTCTTAAATCCATTTGAATATCACTGTCACCTGAGAACAGAACATATGGGGAAGCAGTGTCTAAGAAACCTGGAACACAACAACTGTATTTTTCTTCTCTTTACCACATTTCCTCAGGTGAATGATAGCTGTACTGAAAAAAAACTTCACATACTTCCCAAATCTTTGGGCTGCAAGCAGCTACATCACCTGATTCTTGGATTAGCTCCTTTCACCAGTAAAGGAGAAAGAGCCAGGGAAGAAAAGGGAACGGAAGATGGGAAGTCACAAAATTCCTTAGATTTGATAGCAGAGGAACAAACTGAGATTTCTAGGGTTTATGATTACACAGCCTCAGAAATGAATTGTAACTCACTGAACTAGGTTCTAGATTTTTTTTTTTTACCATTGTCATGTGATTGCCAGCATTCCTCACATGCTAAAAAATTCCAAGCCGGTTTTCTAAATTTCTTATTTCCTGAAAATAAGCAAGAGCAGGCTGCAAAACCAGCAAATTCCAGTTAAAAAAAAAAAAAAAAATCAAAGCTTGATACAATCCCAGCCAAGGTGTTAGTTTCTATAGAAACAAATGGCTGTTTTATTGACTTTGTTGCTCAACTTTCAGCAAATTGAAATGTTAATTTGTTAAAAAACAGCTCTATTTGCAAGATACGCTCTCTTGGAACAGTACGGTTAAGCCCTGTCCAGAGGGAGGGTGCGCAGCCAGGGTGGCATCGAGTGGTTCATCGTTTTGGGAGATCGGTTTTTACGCTGATATACCACCAGCCTCCCTGAAAAAGGGTGGGTAATCCCGGCTGCTAGAGTGAGGACTGACCGTGCCACTCGTAACTAGGCATTACGAAGCAAGCAGCCGGCTTTGGAGAGCAGGTGGTGAAGGGCAGTGGGTTCGAAGCACCATCGGCCACACCTGCACTAGCGG
>WAAD01000082.1:0-20490 GCA_013389945.1 Fregata magnificens | reverse complement strand
GGCGTCTGCCCGAGGAAGTGGGTTCCCGAGGATCCCCGGCCGAGGACGAGGAGGAGCGAGAATGCCTCCGTGTTAATCAGAGATGGAGCGCGGCAGACAATGCAGATGGGGGATCGCGGTGTGTGTGAGAGAATGACGGGAGCGAGGATAAAGAAGACGTACGCCGGGGATGTTACACGCGCACGTACCGCCAGTGTGCCCTGCCTTCCCCTTCGTACATACCTTTTTTTAAAATAAGAAAGGAGGCCCGATTTCCAGATTACTGATCGTGTGCGGCTTGGCTGGGATGGGAACGACAGCTACAAGAGGAGCGCGGTCTGCCTGGAAACCTCGTAGCTAACTTTGTGTTGGTTTGGGGGAGAGAAATTGCAGGCTGGGGAGAAACTAGAATGCTTAGGAGAAAATAAATCCATGAGCCGAATTTTCTTCGCTGCTTGATGTGTCTTTGGCAGCGCTCTGTGTGGCTGTCAAATAGTTCTTCTGTAGCAATTACTAGTGGTATGTGTTATAGCTTGTAAATTTTTCTTGTGAGCTTTTATATAGAAATTCTTAAGACACATGTAACTAATCATCTTTAATTTCTTATAGATTTATGTGTGAATAAATCAAGTTCTTTAATCATCATTGGATAGAAACCTACATATTTTTTACACTCTAGATAAAAGTTATTCCATTTATATAAATAGTATATAAATATTTATAAATCTTAAGAAGTATGGGCTCTTGGTTACATTCTTCTGGTTTTGATCTCACTGGGTTTCAGATCAGGTCAGGGTCTAGCTCCCTTCCACTCTTGTTTGTAGCTAGGTCGCTTTTCCTAGTCCAGTCTTTGCTTAGATGCCTCTGTTAGAACACAGCTCAGGTTTGAGGGCTTATGAAGAGTAAAATACGTCACTGTCAAGATAAAATTTCTGTCGAACTACATCATCCATGCCCTTAAACAGGGAAAAGAAACTTCTAATGATAAAATAGGTCCAAAACCTGAAGTGTGTTAGTGTGGAGTGTATTTTTTTCCCTTAACCTGATAATACATTTTACAGCATCCTGCTTCCTAGGAGGCCTACCCATTCCTAAGGGATTGATTGGCTTTCTCCACAGGAATACATTCAAATCTGGCATACATCTTCTTCCTTTAGAGTGACGAACTGAGAGGTGATGCTGTACTAAGAGTTCTTCCGCCTCTTCATTGCACTGTTTTGATTTAGGGTAAGATCTAGGACTTTGAACTTGAAAGGACCCTGGTGGTTTTTCTTTTTCTCTTTTTTTTTTTTTTTTAATGTTGTAGGCCCTTAGAAAACATTTAGCATGTAATTATCACACTTTGCTCAGAGTGAGAGAGCTCATCTGGATTTTCTTTAATGTCACCTGTTTTGTTGACTTATTGATGTTAAATATGATGCCCCTTCAGTCTTCATAATGCTTCCTAATTTTTTTTTAATTTCTCTCCCCCCCTCCCCCCCCTTACCACAGGTCTAACAACTTCTGTTTGATACAGGAAGCTTCATAATGTGTGGTAATTAATATATGGAGAAAGCTGCAGAAGTGCTATTAAGTAGTGACTTATTCTGAAGCAGCGTTCTCCTTGATCTGAACTGCAAGTCATAAATTTCCACTTCATAAATATAATTTTACTAGAAGTGTGGCAGCTGTTTATCAGAACTTGTAGTGCAGTGAAATCAGAATGATTCATAAATAGGGTTGAGGCACACACATATATGTGCTGGAAATGCCAGTTCAATTTTATCAGTAGCATTGCTGCTTATTAGTGTTCTGTCAATATCGGTCAGGATCTAGATAGCTCAATAAATTCTCATATACACGCTCATAGAAGTTAGGATCCTGGAACATCTCATATCTCTGTGGTGTTTCTTTCCCCTCTCACAGTTTATAGGCTTTTTTGAGTCTGCGCTGCAGACAGTGGTCAGTAGCCCAAGTTAGGTTTTTTTTTTCTGTCTGCATTCTGAATGATAATTGCTTCTCAAAATCTGATTTTGGGACTGTAATTCTGCATTGTGTGCTTTCTTTTGTAGTGTACGTAGAACATGATCAATTGTATTGCTTTCAGTAATGGATCCGTGTTCTGCACCTAAGGAATAATCACATTTTAAAACAGTGCAATCCCTGTGTGTGCAGGATACATGACAGTTTTGCATTTTTATAATAAAATATTTCATACATTATGCTTAATAATCAGCGTAGATGTGTGAAGGGGCTGAAGTGTGCTTGGAAAGCATCCTTCTCCTGAAGTATTGCTCTGCTCTTAAGCAGCCTCCAAAATGTGAGGAAGTAGTGGGTTTTTTTCAGCTTGGTTTGGTGCAGTTTGTGTCACTCTGTTTTACATTTTTTGTTAGATTTTCTGTGTAATTTGTTATGCCTCTTATTCATGCGGCAACTTGGAGAACAGTAAAACACTTTGAAGAAAAAAGGAAAAAGTAAGTGTAGAACCACAAATAATTGGGAAGACTCCTGAGCACGCCTGCTCATCATCTGAAAGTGCTTCTTAACTAGTGTGTTTGAAAATACTAGTTAATGTTGTACCTTGATGGTAGTTATTAGACCTCTCTCAAATAAGTTGAAGCAGTGTTGGCTTGCTTGTTCATGGTATTCACTCAGATGTCTGGAAGCTAGTTGCACTGAAGAAAGCTCATAGAGGACAAGGTTATACTTAGTTTTGCAGTTGTACTAGGATTCATTTTTTGAAATGGATAGTAGGCTAAACTTCTGTTTAGGGTGAACTGAGGTAATTAAGCTTTTTCCGGTAAGTTTATTTAGGAAGATAGGTAACTTGGAATTTTTCCCCCAAACAATTTGTTCTCTGCAAACTGGATATGAAAAGTTTAACAGGACAAAAATTGGGTATGGCCTGCAGTTTGAGAACCAACTCCATAAAGTATTTGGGATATAAATAATCAACGACTTTAATCTTTGAAAAAGAGATGCCCAGCTTCTGTTGCAGTGGGTGTTAGATTTATTTTGTTGATTATCCACCTGTTTCATGTATGTTTCAGGGTTGGAGGCTTTGTGCTTTGTGAAGGAAGTTTGACACACAATTTCATAGATAAGTCAATCTTAGTAAATTCTTCTTAGTATATTTCTTAATTTTATGTTGGGGTAGGAATTGGGTGTAACCATGGCAAATGACCATTTCTTGGCTATTACGAAACCTCACAGGAGCAGTTTAACTTGCTACTCTGTAGAATGGGAAGGCTTGCTACTCTGTAGAATGGGAAGGGCAGTCTTTCACCTTACGTGAATGGCTTTCCACACATGAACTAACCTTCAGGGACAGGATTCGTCTCAAGGCTTTGCCTTTGTTTTTACCTTCTACTAAGAAAATTCTTATCAGCTAAGTCCTAGCATAGGGTAAGATGTCATTTTTGAAGTGGTCATCGACTCAATGTTAATGTGCTTTTTTTTCCTCTCCTCTTGAAGATGAGACGTAATGAATGTGGTTAAGTAGAGGGTATTCTGAATTTAGGATGAGTGGTAAGAAGTGGTATGTAGTGAGTTTTCCTGCAGTAAGCTCTCTGAAACAAGTAATATGACCGAGAAAAGTTCATTTGAAGCTTCAGTGAGCATTTATGTACAGTCAGCTTTGGGGCAAGAAAGGATTATCTTGCTCTTACGTGAGTTTGTTTTTCCTTAATAATATATTCAATGCCTTTTTCTATTATTCAAGTATTACTTACTTTAGGCCATGCCTGAACTAAAAAATTAACTAGTGTACTTTACATGGCCTGCATTGTTTACAGCCCTGACAATCCATTTCCATGGAAAAAGTACCTAGCAAGAACATACCCTTTTAGTCTGTGCCTGTGTATCTCATAGCTTATGTACATGAAGACATCATTTCAAGGTAATAGGCAAGTGATCAGTGGATATGCGGGCTGCTACTCTGGCAGATTTTCTTACCCCCCCCTTTACATTTACTGATGAGCAAATCTGTTAAAAATCCCAAGCAGATGTTGCTGGAAGGAGCTGGCGTAGGGTGTGGTATGATTCTGTGCAGGGAGCCAGCAGGGATGTGGAGCTGGTGTCCTGGCCCCACAAGTCTGCGGGAGCCATACACTGAGAGGGAGAGCGAGCTCCTGATAATGCAAGTGTTTGTTTAGCCCTGAACTCCCTCTTCTATGTCCACAGGCGTGCTGGGAGAGTACCTGTCCTCTTGTGGAGAGGAGGGGCAGCCCAAGCATCATCTTCCTGCTGTTACTCACATGTAATCTGCATTGCTGCTCAAAGTTGGGGGAAAGAAGGGATTGACTGACTTGTTCTTGAATAGAAAACCTGCAAGTAGTGTGCAGATAATAGAGTACTTCTTTTAGCTCAAGCGATTTATTTTGGTGCACTTTAAACTGTTTCCTAACCTACTTTAGCAAAAGTGAAGTTAGCCTGTCTCAAAAAGGAATAGATGGTTTAATTACAGGGAAACCATTGCTGTTGTAGTGCTTTAATTCCCTGAGTTACAGTTGCTTGATGAGACTTTAGTAACAGGAAAAGCGTTGACTTTGTTTTTAGGATTAATTTCTTGAAAGCGTACCAAAATTTAAATTGATTTATTTCAGAAGAGAGTGAGGGAATGGCGTGACTCTCATGGCTTTATTATTATCATCAGACTCCTAGTTGGAAACACTTTTTTTTTTTTTTTAAAATGTTTTAGCTGCATCAAAAGAGTTGCACCACCACTGTGGTTACACAGACCATTATAGGATTCATACATTGAGAAGCAGTGCATTAAAGATTTGATCTTATTTCAATATTGTTATTTCAGGGTGGTAATTTGGGAAGTTAAGCATCAGAACTTGCACATAAGCATCATTTCATATCTGGTTGAATGTGAAAGGTTGCTTATACACAGGCCAGTAGTCTAGGCCTTTTTGGACTTTGCTCTGCCAAGGCCCTCTTCTGGTTACAATTGTTTGCTAGGCCCCAGACACTGGTTTTTAGAGAGTATGTATGTAATTGTCCGTGAATGTTTGTGCTGAAACTTTCCTGAGATATTGTAAGTCAAAGTAATTGCTCTCTTCTGAAGAGGGGAGGTTTGTTTTCCCCACTTCTTACCTTGCACTAACTTTAAGTGTCTGATCCCACAGTAAACTGACTTAATTTGCTAAAATGATACAAAGCTAACCCCAGTAAAGTGAAGTAAATAAAGTTTTGTGGATTAAGCAGTTGAACTGGTTTATCTCCTTGTTGGGTGAGCATCAGAGTAGATGGATAAAGAAGGGAGGATTTTGAAAAGTGCTGCAGGAGGGCAAGTTGGGAGTGAAGAACGGGGAAGAGGAAGCAGGGTTGAGTTCCTTCCATTTTGAAAGCAGCAAGTTTATTTTGGCTACTGTAATGTGAAACTGTACTGTGAATGCGATCCGGACTGAGAGTAGTTGTGACCCATCACAAGGAATTTAGGAAAATAGTACGTGGGCCACAAACATTGCCTCTTTTTTCCTTCTCAAATTAGGTTTGAGCATATTTGTTGTTAGGCCAATGATACAGTAAGATTAATGGAGTAAGATATTAATAGCCATATTTTAAGGTTGGCAATGCAAGTCAGAGCTGTCAGAAAAAAACCTTTTTTAATTCTAAGAACAGTCAGGTATCAGTCAATGACATTTATGTGCTAATTCTTGGTAAAAGTTAAAATCTATAATCAATAGCACACTTTTAAGGTAATTTTGGTGTAGTATGTATGTATTAAATGTTCTAGTTGCCATGTAGGACACTTTTGTAAAAAGATGTTTGTCAAAAATTTGTAATTAAACCGTAAAATATATGTAAAGGGTATGACTTTTTTTTCTTTAACTATCTAAAGTTTATGTAGATAACTGTTCAGTACACAATTACATTTACGTGAAAAATTACTTAACACTTGAAAAAAACAACCAAGGATGCACCTAAGCATGGCAAGCTCTGCAGTGTGTTCTAGCTGCCTTTTTACAGTTATGGCACAGTTAATTGTTCATGACTTAAATGGAATAGACAGTAGTATGTATTTGAAAATTACATAAAGAAGGAGAAGGGGTTTCAAGGTAGCTTTTCTTGTAGTGATTACACTAACAGCAATCTAGGTAGTTAAATTTGCAAGATGCTCCCTGTAAAAGCTGCTGTTTTGTCTTTCCCTGCATCAACTCAACAGCCACTTATGCAGAAGAAAACCATATACAAAAACTACTTTGTGTTTTAAAAAACCTACTACTGTGCTTTTCAGTTGCACAAACATTTTTTTTTCTTAAGCTTGAATTCAGTGCAGTCCACTAAGAATTTGGCTCTTAGTAACAACTTTACATCGAAGACTGTAGTAGCTGGCATCTGTATATGCCCCAGAGAAAACATGGGGACAAGGCCTAGTTGTAGTGGCTAGAGGATTTTAAATTGGGAGGAACCATTAGGAGAAAAAATGTTGAAATAAGTGTGCAAATGTAATTTTCAAGGTGCACATGTATTTTGTCCAAAACTGTAAGGCTGTCAGTTTAAATGAGGATGGTCACAGCACTAGTTAATTTACTACAGCAATAATTATCCAGGTTTCAGATCTTAATTCTTTTCTCTTTATTGTCACAGTAGTTCTCCGCCAGAAACTCTGTGCTCTTCTTTTTAAAGCCTTTCTGTGCTTAAAAAAAGTAGTCAGCCAACGCTGCTTCCTTTTCTCTTACCCCTCCCCTCCGAGGAAAATTAAATATTTTGTTTCAATTTAAAGAGCTTCTTGTTACATTTGAGAGAGAACATGTACCACCTCACTGATAGAAAGGTGTGAAGTTTGTCTATTCTAAACACTTCAAACATACTGTAAAACTGAGTAGAAGGGCATATGGTGGGTGCACTGGTCATCTAGATTGATGTAAAACTGCCAGTTTGGTTCCAGTTGAGGAGTGATGTAACTACTGAATTTGCTATCTTTGAAAATTTTGTCTTCCTCTCACAAGTCTCACTGCCACTGCCAGCACTCGTCAGGGGAGTTTCTCATGGTAAATATGCTTCACCTTGTCTTTCAGCAAATCTTAGCTACTGTGCTTTGAAGTGCAGTGTATTTTAGAGTACCAGTCCACGTTGGTACAGAAAAGTTTTGAACATTCTTTTGCCACCCTTTTGTAACACCCCAGCATGATTATTTTGTTGCAGTTCTAAAAATGATCTTTAACATAGCATCTTATGGTTTGTCTCATTGGCTAGTTTTTGTAATCCCAAGCCTGTTGGCGTTATGCTGTAAGATGTCTCTTAGCGATTTCTCAAACTGTTTACGTCCACAATGGAGATGAAATGTGTATTTTCTGTAATTTTGTTTTGGACAGCTTTTCTTAATTAAACTGGTACCTTTTGTCAGAAAAGATGCCTCAAAATAGCTTTGGTCCCTTATGTTTCTGATTTAATTTTATATTATGGTGTTTTATTAAAGAATGCAGAATAAAAAACTTTGTAAACATTCACATGATTAGTACTATTTTGGACATTAACTGTGTTGGAACTTCTCACTAGGGTCGTTGTTTTATTGCCAGCCATGAGGTCTGCCAACTTAATTTGTGACAATGGTAATGTAACTCAACAGATGAAGGCACGAAGGCTGCTGGAGACTTCAATAATCTTATGAAATTTGACTTTGGCAACCCCCCTGCCCCCCACATTCAAGGGGTTGTGTTTTTTGTTTGTTTGGGTTTTTTACTTTTTACTCAAAGTAATCAGTATTGTGGACAGTTGGGAAAATCTTGAGTAATCTAGGGTGATTATAGCCATGCAGCTGTAGTTTGCCTGTTCATTAGAAGATAGCCCAGAAAGAAACTCTGTGCTGTGTACACAGGGCTTGGTGGTATTACTTTCTGCAGCATGTTTGCCATCATCTCTAGTTAAGCTGGATGGTAATTTTTGTCTTTTTTACGCTGTGTAGAAGTAGTAGTTGACTAGTTTAAGCCAAGCCTGTGTTAAAATGGCATTTTAAAAATTTGCTTACAGTCTTTCATTATGCTTCATTCTGTATTCTCCATCTGGTTTCCTCAAACTCACCTTTTTCACCTTTGGGATAGATTATGTCTTTATAAACATAGGTAGTTCTGATACAATGAGGTGGATCTTGATTGGGATCTCTGGATTCTACTGAAAATTGTAATTTTACTGTATAGTTTCCAGTATAGAGTTGGCATTGACTTAATATGGACAAATGTTTGTGCTACAGCGTTTTTACCAGAAACCTAACTGGAAAATAAATACCCGTGTGAATGCAGTTGAATGAGAGCTGTAGGCCTTACTCTGTTGTCATTTGGAGTCACTGGGGTTTGTCACTTCCTTCGATAAGTGTGGTATCATTTTGATTTCTCGTTCATCTTGCAAAATTAATTTTCTTAAACATGTCTCTCAGTGTTTATTCTTTCATTTATGGTAGGAAGTTTTGCTGTTCACTATCCAGCCTGAAAATGATCAGAGCTGGATTTTTTTTTTCTCTTTCTAGTAAATATCAAGAAGTGTTCTTCTAAAGACTATTTATGGCTTTTAATCCATCTTCCATTGTTTTTCCTTTTAATATAACTGAGTTATTGTTGTCTGACCTTTTAATGAAGATCTCTTTCTTAGGTTGTTGGAACTCTTTTCTTCAGCTTTGACAATGCTTAGTACATTAGTAGCAGCAGTTTTCATTCTATTTCTCTCTCTTTTTTTTTTTTTTTAAAGCATTATTTACACAATTTGCTGACTTTGGCAAAACGTATATATCTCTAGAACAAGGATTTAAATGTACTTAATAAAACATTCCAATGATACAAATCATAGCATCTTGTTGTTGTGGGGCAGATTGGGTAGGCAGAATGTAATCTGGCTAGGATTGCCCTGCTCTTGATGGGAGGGTGTGTGGGGATAACAGGCTGTTTGCTGGAATGGCCAAAGCTTTGTTTCTTTCTCTTGTGGTGCAGAATCTGTATCTGGCAAGATTGTTACCTCAAATAGTATGGCCATAGGCAAAATGTGAAGCAGGAGGTACGCAACGTGCTGCTTCATGAATTCTTGTAGAGGAACCAAAATACTAGTTACACTGAGGGGAAGCACCTGGAGTTTTGTGGCTGTGGTACAGACAGATGGAAGAGAGAGAATCTGGTTTTCGGCAATGCAAAAAAGTATTGTGATGAGCTGTGCACCTCAAAAGCTGGGGTTTCTTTTGAGTTATTTTGCGTGCAGTGTGCATCTGATAAAGTGATTTGGCTGCATGTTTTTCTGGCATGGTATTTGCTCTCTACTCCCTGTGCCAGCTCTCATTCCGTTCCTATCTAAATCAAAGAAGCAGTGTCTGAGAGGAAGCTTTTGAAGATGTATGTTCAGTAGAAGACAGTGCAGCGTGAGGAGAGGAGTCCATGGTATTTAAAAGGCAGTTTTTAACAAGTGTGACATGCAGATAATACTGTGATATCAGAATTTTTGTTGAAGACTTCAAGCCTTGGAATTGGAGGAATTAGCAAGTAAAGGACTGGACATGCTAAATGATCTTTCCCTGTTGCTAAAACTAATTCAGCGTGTGAATAAGCATGCTGGACTTCATTGCAAAGCAATTAGAATTCAGTGTCTTGTTTGTGCTTTGCTTTTAATGAAATCACTTGTACGAAATATACTGTTGCTTTTCTCCAGCCAAGACACAAAGTATTTAATAACATAACAGTTCTTACTCTTTAAAATATTTTTGTAGCATTTGAATGCTCCAATCAAAGGCCATTTTCCAACTTTGCACGTAGTGGTCATGGCTTCCAAAAGCTTAGAGCAAGAACGAAAGGGAAAATGGTGGAGAGATTATGATTTGGGTTCCCACAGTAGCGTCAGCTGGGACCAGAACCTGACTCTCCTGGCTTTAAGCTGGTGTGCTGGTAAATACACAGCCTCCCTGGTGGCTTGTAATTAACTGTTGAAGGAGCTTTAACAATCTATCACTATGGGACACAAAAAGGTTTTAAGATTTTACAATGACTGGATTTTTATTTTGATAGCAATTTTTTTTTAGTGGAATCACTACAGCAACACTGACAGTAAAAAAAAAAAAAAAAAAAAAGGATATTTTCCCCCTTTGTCTAAGTGTGGTCTTTTAAGTTTCACTCGTTCTAGTCAAACAAGTGTACAGCTTCCTAACTACATTTTGGTAGCTAGCATTCGTATGTTCCTCAACATAGTAATGCTGGTTAACGTTATTTCATGTAAGTATTTTTCAAGTATCCTTGAAGACAACCATGGGGTTCTGAATTCCCATTATCCACATTTTACTATCACAGAAGGATATACTTACTGAAATGATGGATAGATAAATAGCTTACAACTTTCATTGTTTTAAGATTCAGAACTCGCACCCAACTGAGTTGGTTGATCCAATTGTTTAGCTTTTAGCGGTCTTCTGGCTGAAGAAATAGCCTTCTGCTAAATGTTAAACAGAAATTCTTTGCAGCTACAAGGACTTCGTGCAGTTGAACAGAATCTGGGGAACACAGAACGATGATTTAATGCATTCTACACGAGTGAACAGATTTCTGTCTTGCATTGCCCGAATCTGTGACCCATATTTTTGGAAGTCTGCTGTCAAGAATAACATCAGATTGAGGCTGACTCATTCTTCTGTAGTGTATTTTTCTTTTTTCTACAGAAACACCACTAGGCATTTAGGCAACCTGTAGCTGTAGATCTACTTTACTACCAAATCCTCTGGCTGTTGTGCTAAATAACATACGTAGGTGCGCTGTAACTGCTGTGTGCTTGTCCTGTCAGGATCATACCATTTGTGATTTCTTTCTGTTTATATTCAGACTTTTCATTACAACTTTTTTCAGAAAAGGGGCCATGCTGTGTCACAGCTATTTTAGGATTGGTTGTTTGCTTATTTAAAAAGTGTGGTTGACTTTATATTCCTCTTGAGCTAGGTTATGGCTGTGCTTTGCACTGTGGGTTTTGTTTTTTGGTTTTCTTTTCTTAATTATTGTTCAGAAGGTGATGTTTTCAGTGTCACCTAAATGATAAATCTGCAGAAAGGGTGTAAGTAGATTTTTGAACTAGAGGAACGAGTCAGCCAGCCTAGAAATTCATCGCTAATCAGAGGCGTCTAGTTCTGGCAAACCTGATGCTGCATTTCACGAGTCCTGCAGGTGGCTGTCTGCCCCCTGGTCTTGCCGGAGGGTTCTGTTCCTGCTAGAGAAACAGAGTACTTCCATCTGGATATTTTAGTACCCATGAATATTTTTACTCAATGTCTAAATAATACTTCTCAGACACTTCCCTGACTCCTTGGTGTAACTTTTTTTTCTAAGCCACTGCCCTTACAGGGATTCTATAGCAAAACATGAGCTCCTAGCTTTTCAGTGGCAAAAAACGTCTTTTTGTTGCCATACCTCCAAGTCAAATGGGTGGAGATCACATCCTGAAAGCAAAAAGCCCTGAGAATCACAGGATGGCTGAGGTTGGCAGGGCCCTCTGGATGTCATCTGGTCTGTATCCTGTGCTCAAGCAGGGCCATCTAGAGCTGGTTGCCCAGGACCGTATTCAGATGGCTTTTGAATAACTCCCAAAGATGGAGACTCCACAGCCTCCCTGGGCAACCTGTGCCAGTGCTCAGTCACCCTCACAGTAAAAAAGTGTTTCCTGATGTTCAGACAGAACGTCCTGCATTTGTGTGCCTGTTGCCTCTAGTCCTGTCACTGGGCACCACTGGAAAGAGCCTGGCTCTGTTCTCTTTACACCCTCCCTTTAGGTGTTTATATAAGTTGATAAGATCTCCCAGAGGCTTCTCTTCCTCAGGCTGAACAGTCCTAGCTATCTCAGCCTTTCTTCATTTGAGAGATGCTCCAGTCCCTTAATCATCTTTGTCTGTCCAGTACGTCTTGTACTGGGGAGCTCAGAACTGGACACGCAAGTCCAGGTGTGGCCTCACCAGTGCTGCTGAATAAAGGAAAGGATTACCTTCTGCAGCCTGCTGGCAATGCTTTGTCTAATGCAGCCCAGGATACCTTTCACCACCTTTGCCACAAGGCATGCTGGCTCATGTTCAACCCGGTGTCCACCAGGACTCCCAGGTCCTTTTCTGCAGAGCTGCTTTCCAGCTGGGCAGCCCCCAGCATGTACTGGTGCATGGGATTGTTCCTCCCCAGGTGCAGGACTTTGCGCTTTCCCTTGTTGAATGTCATGAGGTTGCTGTGCTCTGTATGGCAGCATGACCCTCTGGCATATCCGCCACTCCTCCCAGTTTGGTGTCACCAGCAAGCTTGCTGAGGGTACGCTCTGCCCCCTCATCCAGATTATTAATGAAGATGTTGAACAGGACTGGACCTGGTATTGATCCCTGGGGTACACCACTAGTCACTGGCCTCCAACTAGACTTTGTACTCCTGATCAACCCCCTCTGGGCCCAGCCGTTCTGTGGGTTTTCAGTTCACCTCACGGTCTGTTCATGCATCCATACTTCCTGAGCTTCTCTGTGAGGATCTTACGGGAAACAGTGTCAAAAACCTTACTAAAGTCTAGGTAGACAATATCCACTGCTTTTCTCTCATTCTCCTATACAGTGATATGAAATCTGCCTTGCTTTCTTAAAACTAGAACTGGAATATATGCTTACCCTCTCTGTAGGGTGAAGAAGATGGGTAAGTCATTTTACCTGCCTCTGCAGTATGTGTTTAATTCTGAATGTAGATATTGGTGGGTATCTATCTTTAACCTTCTGATGCCTTTGCCACTATCCTATCTTAGCTAATTTTTCTTGTCCTGCTTTAACCTTGTTGTGGGCTAGCTTATACCTAACTTAAGATATAGGTCATTATCTATATCAGTGTTGTTATATCATGAAATAATAATGGTCTGCTGTAAGGGGATTTACTTTCTGCAATCATTGTATTACCTGAAGACTTTTCAGTGATGTTGCAGAAAACTGTTTTCAAGAGATTAATTTCTTTGATGTTTGCCATATTAGCTTTCTACTATAGCTTACTGAGTCAGCACAGTGTGTTACCATTGTTCCAGAGAGGACTATTAAATGGTCAGAACTACCTTTATTGACCAAACTGACAGTCTTACAAAATAGAAAATAAAGTTTGAGCGCCATATTCTGTAAACCCGTGTTGGTTGATACCATGAAACATAAGAATAGCTGTTACAGTCAGACAAGAGGTCCATCTTGTTTTCCTCCTGTTTGTGGCAGTGACCAGTGCTAGATGACAGGAGAAGAGTGTTAGAATAGGGCAAACATACAGTGATGCTTTTCCAGCTTCTAAGAATTTGCAGCTCAGGGATTTCCTGAGCAGTAGGTTTTGGTTTAGTATGTAATAACCGAATAGTCCTAATTTATATTTCTTGGACTGGGGAGAGGACATGGTGTAAGCCATGGTACACCTGATTACTGACTGAGTAGAGGAATGACTTTCTTTGTCATCTTGTTTGTTTCAGTGATCTGTGTATTAAGTCTAAACACATCCTTCCACCCCACTGCTGAGTAGTATTGGTTACCTTGGAGGCTGTCATTTTGTACTTGCGCTTGGGATTTTTTTTTTTCTTTTGTGCATTACTTTTTATTTTCTACAGATAATCTTATTGCCTGCTTTTGTGTGGTACTTTAGCATTTTTTTTAATGGATGCTCCCCCCTTACTACCCAGAATGACTTAATACTTAAAGCACACTTTAATCTTCTTCTCTGCCTCCCAGCCCCCCACAGCCCTTTCCTCCTACTCATTGGTGGAAAAGAGGTTTTTCACCTTCATTTCTTCATTTATTCCATTAGGAGAAAGGTGTTTGGTACAGGAACTGTGGAAGGATGCCTCTCTGGAAACTTCCTTCTAACATTCGACGTGGCAATCAGGGGCGGGATCCTTTTGTATGCTGTATTATGGCATGGAAGATAGCTAGATGTGGCTTTATATCAATGACAGCATCCAGTGTCCAAGACATCCTTGGATCAGGAAACAAAGATAACATATTTGCTTAAGCTTCTCATTGGGGTCCGTTTTCTGCATTTGTGAGACTCTGTTTTCATGACACTAATAGACAGGCACAGGAGTTCATTTCCACGTTGTTCAAGATAGGCAAGTGTGAGAGGGCTTTGATCTGGAGGCTGTGCAGCTCTGCTGGGCTAAAACCTGTTAATTGGCCACATAGCTGCTTCCTTGGGTCTGGCTTGCTGTGCTCAGAGCACTTCAGGGTCTCAAATGAGGGAATGGAGATGAAGGTTGTATCTGCTTTTTAAGTGTTGATAGGTATGTTACTCAATACTGTTTTCCAGTGCTTGAGTTGGTTTTTTTTCCCTTCTTGGATATCTGCTTATTGTTAGCCTTCCCTTGGAAAAGCATTGTATCAGTTCTTGTATACTTCTTTCTGCTCTGGTATGAAAGTCTCATAAGTTTGTTGGCTTACACACTTCACTGATATATTACGTTGTCTTAAAGAGGCCTGATCACTTAGAAAAAATCTGCTGGGGCTAAATGAGTCTTATTTTTAATTTCCCTACTCGAAGTTGTTCATCATACCAAGCTGGTTTTTTTTTTTGTTTTTTTTTTTTTTAAACGTACCTTTCCTTTTCCTCCTCTGCAACTCTTACCATCACCATGTGGTGCTGAAGTGAGGAAAGCTCTTGTGGTGGGGCCCCTGGCTGATAATTTAACTTTAAAGTGTACAAATAACTTTTTAAGGCTATAAAGGGGCAACTTCAGGAAAAATCCCAATGAATCTTCTGAATATTGTGTCTGGGACTCTGTAGTGTTACTTGCCGAGTACAGAAAGACTTCCTTCCTTCTGGAGTCAAGCAGCATGCAAACATTTTATTTTACATCTCTGCGGTTAAATCCTTTGTTTGTATTGCTTAACTTCAGTGGTTTTTTACTGTGTGTTCTTTAAAGACCTAGCTGACATTTTAAAATCTAGTCTAAAGTTGCAGAGAAAAATGAAAAATAGCTTTCTGTACATCATTACAGAAATTAATCTCTGAGATGGCAGAAATTGTTTTAATACTTATAAATAAATGTGCTAGATGTACTGTTATTTGACCAAAGCTGCAAAATGTCAGATTAGATATTAGCACCTGTAAATACTGTTTCTGTTCAACAGCAAGTAAGTTTTTGAAGGGAAAATTATGTAAATCTTGCTACATGAGATTCCTATTTACAGTGCACTGTACTTTTCATGTTACTTGCCTGCTTGAGAAGGTCTTGCAGATGTTCACTGAGTGTAGATGATGTGGGTGTGGGGTGGTTTCTTTTTCTTTGTTTTTGTAACTGTTAGTTTTCCTAACACAGGGGGAGAAGGATGAGCATACATTCATGGAACTATTCTAAAACTTCATAGCAGTAAGAAAGGTCTGCTTCTGTCTTATGGTTTGTTTGTTGGTCTGTGAACTGTTGCTGGCATGATGGAAACACTTGAGAAGGATGAATATTCCTGCAGGGTGACTGGCAGGGTAGGACTGCTGCTGACAGGCTGCTGCAGGGAACTGAGCATGGTGAACATGTATTATAGAATTCTATAGTGTCTTTAAAAAAAGATAATTCTCAGGACAGCCTGCCTACTTTAAAACAGAAGATTTTTATTCTTACAAATTGGGTAAAAGCACAAATTGTAAGCCAGAATTTTGCTTATGTAGATTTAAGCACTTGTTTAAATAGGGTAAAGTTAGTTTAAAATGTACTGAAGTCCAGTTTTTCTATAAAATACTTAGTATTTTGAAATGGAGTTTCTCTGTAGCTCTCTTGCATTTTTGAGCCTAACTTGGCTTTATAAAGCAAAATGTGGTGGAAGGATGGGTCCTCAGATGAACTTCTGTGGAAATAGAAATGTACTTTGGGAGAAGTAATATCTTGTGATGAATAAAGCGTCAGTTGTGAAGTCTGAGCTCCTGTAGTTCTGACCTGCAGCCTCTTCAGTTGCTTAGTGTGAGCATAGTCCCTTCTATTTCTTATCAGTTTGGAGAGGCTAGAGATTGTAGCTGCAAAACTTAAAATCGAAGCAGTCCCTACTTGGCTTGGACAAACTGACTTTTTGTTTTCCTCACAACTGTTTTTGGATGAATTTTGATAGGGATGTTTAAAGAATGTGTGTCTTAACACAGGAGCCATCATCACTAAACTTTTTCTTTAAAAGTGTGGCAAGCTAGTGCATTTCCCCAAAAATCTCTTTGTGAGCAAAATACATGTTGCTTCTAACTTGGTCCTTTGAAATAGTTTAATTGCCTTTAATGAGAATTTTTCAAAGCTTAGCCTGTCCAGGCATTCATGTTGGAGATTTGTTTTACCACAGAAAGGTCTCAGTGGAAGTGTTAACCTTCCTTAATACAAGAATTGATTAAATAATCTCTGCCTGTACCTCTTCCTCCAGTGCACCATCAGTTGAAATTATTGAATCCGTATTGTTAAAATTAACCTGATCTTAAATACGCATTTTGTATTTTTCCTTCAGAGGGTTGGTCATACAATACCATGGAACTGCGCAAATAGAAAGGATTAGATTGCTGCAGGAAATGTTTTTGTGAAATTATTTAGAGTTTTTATTTGCACAAACATATTCTCCGTACAGAATGTACAAACACATCTTTCCACTTTACTCTTGTTTTTCTGCTGGTTTAGTTTTGTGACTGGTGTTCACACAAATTCTGGTGGCAGCACAAGGAAAGGGGAGGAGTGGGGGTGAAACCAGCAGCCCAGAGGGGACCCAAGGCTGGGGAACTACTAGTTTTTCACTAGGTGTTGTGCCCTGTCAAATTCAAGTCCTCATGGATCTCTAAGCTTATTAGGCAGTACTTGGTAATTTTGCTGTTATAGCAGTTGCATACAAGATGGTTGGAGGGTGAGATGGTTTTTACTTTTTTTTTTCCTTTCGTTTTTCTTTTCTTTCTGTAGGAGAGTTTAGTACTTTCAGCATTGTTGCTTATATCCTTCTCTGCTCCATCCCCTTAAATGTGGACAGCAGCCTCTTTTCAACAACATTAAATCTCTTGACCTATGCTTGTTGCAGATAGACCTACTGTCTTAAGATTGGTGTTACTAATAGATTCACTGAGTGTGCAAGTCTTAGCTTTCTGTGCATATTTCTTCCCTATCACTTCATTTTTTTTTTTTCACAAGTAAAAAAGGATTATGATGACTTTTTACAAATTGAAAAATGTCTATTTCTTTGGTAGTGCTCAGGTTTTGTGACACAAAGCTCAGATAAGGAAGCTTTAAATGTTGCTCATAGAATAGTCTAGTAACCATCTCCAATAAAGTGCTACTTTATTTGCTGTCAGCTTTTTGTATAGGCAGTGCATTGAAGTTAAAGGTAGGTTTTCCTATTCTATCATTATTACTCATGCTTGCCAAGACAAGAAATGTTAATGGAAAACTGCTCAAGATTCCTGTGGGAAACTGTTAGGCGATATACTTAAGATATGAAACTTCAGGGACGTTTAACTTGTCATATATTATGCAGCAGATCCCTGCTTGTTTTATAAAACTGTATGGTAACCTGCGGAGTGTGTGCCATTCATCTTCGGGGTTCATTCCACATTGTCCCACGGTAGTTCACTCTCGTGGGGTACCTTTCACGCAGATTGCATGTGAAGTTTGTGTTCTCTTTTTCCCTTTTGTGGGTTGTCTTCACAGAATCTTACCTTATCTATGTACGTACTCTTGGCCTATGTGAAGTAGTTGTGGCTGGAAATTGGGAGTGTGAAATTGCCTGCTTACAAACCAGCAGCTTGGCTTGGATAGCAAAAGGCGATTCTAAGCACGTTCACTTCCTTCCTGCTGTCCTTTCACTGTGGTCCATCCTTCTTGTGCTTGTAAATTATTTCTATCAGTTATTTCTATGAGTGGTTTCTCAAAGAGACATATATCTTTTTTTTTTTTCCTTTTTTCCCTCAGGACCAGCACTTTAAACACTGTTGATAATGTTAAGACTTGGCTGTTTGGACCTCTAATCTGTATTCTTTCTCATGCTCAGGGTTTGCAAGTAACTGAAGTCTGTTGTCCATAGCAGTCGGTGTGTAGAAACTGAAGTGAAACAAGTAAAAAGAAAGGGTTTAAAGAGATGGATTCAGACAGAGGAAAACAGTGTTGGTGTGCATGTGTTTTTGTTAGGTTTAGAAAGGTGTTGCTGGTTAAGAAGGAGATTTGTGGAATATGAGGATGAACATGGTCCCAAAGTTGGGAATTTTTTTCTTAATTAGGAAGACCTTGCATTATTTTTACAGGATTCATCTTGGGTTTATACCTTAATATAATGTGAATATTCTAACTAAAATTGGAAGCTATTTAGGAGCTTTTTCAGATTGCTTGTCATCTTTGGGAAGAAAGGAGCCCAAGTTTCACCTGAAATGCCTAGCTGATATTACGAGAGTATCTTTGCTGCCTGGAGAAGATCTTTTCTAAGTGGATTAGAAATCACCGTAGAAATTACTGTGTTGGTTTCCACTTTTGGACGCTGTACCCTCTAAGCAGGCGTGGTCTGTGGGTTGGCCCTTTTTTGGGTTCTGATCTTCCATTTGGTGAGGTGCCATGAAAGTGAAATGGAAGTACTTTTGGAAACATTCTTTCCCTTTTAGTAAAGGCGATGTTTTACATAACCCTATGTATAGTGAAATTTCTCTGGATTGTTTCTTCTACTTGTTGTTCGTCCCTTTTGACACTGGCTTTTGTGCATCTGTTTTCCTGTCTTTTCTGTTTTGGGGAACTTACTGTCATGTTTTTGGCTCTGACGTGCCACATACTTGGGTTTCATAGAAAATGATAATCCTGTCTGCTCTGGGATACTGTATTCAAGCTTATACAAGGAAACACAAGTATATCTACAGTTAATGCTCACTGCTTCATCTGCTTATTTTGTGTGTAAAGTTGTAAATGGTGGTAACAAGGCAGGAGTAGCACTTTTTGATAGTGACTTGCAAAACACATAGAAATGCAAGAAAACATGGGTTTTATGGCAAGATAGTAGGTGGAAGGGTAAAACTCTGTAGCAAAAATCTCCAAAACAAAAACCTGATTTGAAGCTGAACACCATCCGGTTCTCATACAGACTCCCAACACCAAGTAGTATTTATATCAAGCTTCATTAAATGTGGTGGTAAGTTGTTCCCATAATGTCATAAATATGCTGCTTAAGTGGATGTTGTGTATTGTGGAGGATGTCTTTAAAACAACAGCTTCATTTCTTTTTGTTTCAGATTAAGAGAAGTTTCAGAGAAGCTGAACAAATATAATTTAAACAGGTAAGGCATATCACATGCTGCTGTAAATCATTTAGGAAAGTACAGTTTTTTCTAACAGCAACAAGAAGCAAATGATTGTACTGTAGATATAGCCTTAGAAAGCCCCAATACTACTAATACTAAAGTTCAGAAATGCTTCAGATAACACAGTTCTTATATTACGAAGAAAATGTTACGTTTTCAGTTATGATAAATTATATTATTAAATACCCTCCTTATGAAATGACTCCTTAATTTGAAGCATAACCCCTGTTGTTTATTGCTGATCAAACTAAATGAAAACTCTTACTGCCTTTTAAGGTTTTGTTCTGCATTTTCTGTGCTTAACGACCAAAAATACATCGTAGTTGCTTCAATTAATGCACATGTTTAGTCATTCTTGAATGTTTTTATATCGCTAACCATCACTGCGCATCGTTTCTTCCATATACCACTTGTTTTTTATTTTTTTCAGACTTTAAAAGTTTAAAAATGTTATACATGCTCACTTTTTGTTTTCAGCCACCCCCCTTTGAATGTATTGGAACAGGCCACTATTAAACAGTGTGTGGTGGGACCAAATCATGCTGCATTTCTTCTTGAGGTAAATTACTTAAATCTGCTCAGATAACAAACTTGAAACCATACAGTTAAAATTAATTCTTTTAACATCAAATTGACCAACATTCTTCAGTGACTGAAGACTTGTTTTTGTTTGTGTTTTTTTTCTGCAACTTGTCGTACATTTCAATTTTGGACACTTGGTTTTCTTGTCTTAAATATAGGATGGTAGAGTCTGCAGGATTGGTTTTTCAGTTCAACCAGACAGATTGGAATTGGGTAAACCTGATAATAATGATGGGTAAGAAATGCTTTTCTTCATATTAAATCATTCTTTTGAACTGGATAAGCAGCTTGGCTGCTTTTTGGGTTTTGTTTTTGTTTGTTTTTAAACTAGATTGCTTTTGGAATGGGTGCTTTGAGTAGATACAGAACGGTTATGGTGATGCAGCCAAACAGCCTAGCTTGACAAACTGGTGTAGGAATAAATAGTAGATGTGATTCTAAAAGAAGTGAGACAGGATCTCTCTAACTTCAAGAAACAAACCCCTCCAAAAATAGTCCTTATGAAATAAACTGTGTTAAATTGTTAAGCCTCATGTAGAATCCACTCTGAAAGTGGTCCCATCTGGAGAATCTCACTTTCTAGACCTGTTGTCTTCAGTCCAGGTAAGTCCCCCTTAATAGGACTATTTAATGGTTCATATTTGAATTTAAACAGCTTCTTAATATCAAAGTAGCATACTCGGGCTCAGGTTTATGGATAGAACACCTGGTGATTACAGTTTGTACA
>WAAD01000070.1:2961-22942 GCA_013389945.1 Fregata magnificens | reverse complement strand
CAGGCGAGAATCCTTTTCCCCCTTTGTGACAGCTGCACTCCCTCCGTCGCTAGCAGGCCCGGTGCTGTGTAAACCTCCCCATGATCAAAGAACCCAAAGTTCCACCGATGGCACCAGTCTCGGAGCCACACGTTCATCGGGTGAGTAAATGAGACACAATTAAAGACAAGAATCTGCAGAAGAGAGATGAAGTACTGCAATGTAAAGCTTTCCTGAACAGTGAGCTGTAAGAAACAAGCAGGGCATTTACTTGCTTTACTTTATTTTCAGTTTTCCAGTCATCATAATGCAAATATATATGAGCTTAAGGTTTTCATGCAGAAGAAGTAGTCATCCTGTCAAACATCATGCTTGTAGAAAACAAAAATAAGTTGTTAATAAGTTAATAACCCCTAATATTTCTGAATGAGAATTTTCCTAATCTAAGTGTCTCAATCATGTCTAAGTACTCAAAATATAACAGAAGTGTTCCTTACTGTAAATACATCTCCTTCAACTTGGGGAGAAAGGAGATGAAGTATGAACACAGTTGTGATGCACCCGTTCTACTGATGGTGGTTTGGTTTTGTACCCTTGTATTGCAACCAAATGTCATTTGCAAAGCACTAATTCAGGCATTTCCCTCGAAGTAGCTGTCAAGTCTTCTAATCAGGTTCATTAAGTTCTCTATTTTGGAAAGCATCAAGATGTTTCAGGCAGGCTACTATTGAAATTAAATGTGCATATGCCGCTGTAGATACTTTGACTGTGTAAACACGGTTCCAGTCTTTTTGTTGTCAGCTTTATCTTTCACGCTTTTCATGGAAAACACTGATCTTCACCTACATTTGTGGAGTGTCTAGCACAAATTACTCCCAGCTGGTTCCCATGAGCTATTGTAATACAGTTAATATATTGAATAATCACTTGGCAGTATTTTCATTAAAGCATTGTGTATTAAATAGCATTTGCCTGTAAAAAGTAAGCTAAATATTATGAAGTGCAAACAAGCAGAATGAGGGCTTGCCAAGTGGGTGAGTTTTGCCTCATCCATGTGAGATAGATACTTCATTCTATTTTCACCTTTTCTGGAAGCAAATCTATTGTAATGCAAATTATCTTACCTGTAATACTGACAGAATGATAGCTGCCTCCTTTGATCAGTAACAAGCACAATGAACCACAGAAGTGTTATGAGAATCTATGGGCCATTCCACTCTCTGAACCAAAGACTACTGGGAGAAAATGGATGAGGTTTTTTGTTTGCTTGCTATAAAATAATTGACATAATGTTGAAATATTTAAACTCTAATTAAGGAATATAGAGACATTCACTGGGGGAGGGAAAGAAATACTGTTGAGAGAAAAAGCTGCTGTAGGAAATAAGGAATCTTGTGGACAGTGAAGCAAGCCATTCATTGCTGTTATATGGACTTTATCTCTATGAAGCATATATATACATAAAAATTTTTGATGTAATAGTAGTGCCCAGTTCAGCAATTAAGGAGCTAACAGAGGTAACAAGCAATATATAAGGAAGCAGGAGACATATGGATGTGCTGCTAGTACCAGAGATGGGGTAGAGGAGCATGGAAGCACAGGCAGGGACGGGACTCCCAGCTCCAAGCCTGAACATCCAGATGAAAAAAGAGTTGATGTGCACATTTCAACAAAGGTGTTATGATTCTAGGGAAGGAGGAGCGGTGGGAAAACAGTTTGTTGGATACACATTATAACATCTGGCTTGGGAGACAAGTGTGATCTGGACACGCAGTTACGTTGAGAACTCTCCCTCACAGCCCTGAGGAAAGCATGTTTTTGTTTGTAAATGTATGCTCAGAAGTCTGATGTCTTTGGCTGCTACCAGCACTGTTTATCCACATGGACTGAGGAATAAGTCTCATAAGACCATATGTAGCTATTATACTCTTTAGGTAAAGGATGACGAAGACTGCAGATGAGACAATATTCTTATCAACCATGCTCTCACACGGTCAAGACTCCGGCACGAAGAGGTGCACCCTGAATACAAGCACGTAACTGCATATTGTGTCATCAGAGAAAGAGGGGACTGAGGAATAATGGCAATTGTGCTCTACTTCTGTAGCCAAGAGTATATCCAGAATCCACAAATTCATCTATAAAATGTAATTCAATTTTCCAGGGAAAATCAGCTCTGTGACCTAGATAGTAATAAACAGAACACTGTGCATGCGTTAGCCCGATGTACAACAGTTAAGGCTGCAATAAATTTTGCACTTAAAGAGAAACTGAATCTACTGCTTCCAATTAATGACTCAGACTTCATGCTGGAGGCTGGCATTTGTAGGAGCCTTTTTTTCCTTTCTTTTTAATATGTAGAAGTGTAATAAGAGGCAGAACTTTGTGCAGCACTGAATTTCATTATCACCAGTGCTTTGCAGTTCTGAAGTGCTCAGAGCTGTTGCATCTATTCACTGGGGATCCAGGGCAACTGCACCAGAGTAGCTCTACACAAAAAACCCAGTTGTGCTTGAAACTTTCCCTTAATCTTGCTCACTCTGAGATGCTGTGGTATTTGTACAACAAGAAAAATAAAAGATGATGTTGCTTCAAGGACCACTATCTGCCACTCTCCTCTCTGGCATGTGTAGAATAATATCCAGAGAGGTTTGCTGCCAGTAGGAAATGGCTCCACTAACGGGGCATTACCCGTGGAGAGGAGAAGCCCAGATGTACAGGCTGCTTTGCAACTTAACTCATATTCTGCTAAACTGTGATTTCCACTTAGGTAGTGATCCTTCGTACTGGACATAATTCTGTTTTAATAAGCAAGGAGCGATCAATCAATCACACAAACTCTTAAGTAAGGAAATATAATATTTGAGGGAAAAAAATCATCCTATCTACTCTTGTTATGCCGAGTCTAATCATCTGGGCACTCTTTCCATCTACCAGGAATAGTGATCATTTTTCAGATTTTATGGAAAGGAAGAGGATGAATAAGCTTATATGGGGCAGATTTATTCCAGTAAGAGACACTTGTATCTTTCTATTTTTTCCTGTGCCTACTTCTATATTGTGTCAAACACTTTTATATAAAACTTAAGCAGGTGAAAACTAACACTGACTTCATAGGACTACTCAGACCTGTAAACTCCATTTATATTTGCTGCACATATCTGTAAATATTAAATATATAGTAAACAATACAATTAAAAATTTCAAGATGAAAACAAGAAAACAAATCATCCTTTATTTTTTTCCCCCCTTAAATTTCAGTGATCTTGGATGAAATGTTGTCTCTAAAATGAAAAGGTTTGTGAATTATTTATCAATAAGTCTTTAAGATATACCCTTAAGAATGTTATAGTTGTTTATCTGATGTTTACTTAGCTAGTAATACTATTTCATAGATATAGCCTGTAACTAGAAACTGAGCAATTCTCATGTAGGAAATGCTTTTTGAAATATATTATTCTGCTTATTTCCAGAAGCAATGAAAATTTCATTACGCAAAGTCAATTTACCTAAACAAGCTCAAAGGACCTTGCAGGTGAATTAAATCCTCTCTTTATGTTTCAAAATTTAAAGGGACAAACTGATGTTTCATAGACTAGCACACCAATGCAAATTATTTTCTCCATTGTTGATTCTTGCCTAAGAAATCCTGAAAGGAGGACTCTGACTCTCGGTGTTTAATCGGCTGCTGGGTCTGTGCAGCTCACTCTTAACAAACAAAGCTGCAAAAAAATGGAACTTGAAAGGAGAAAAGGAAAAAGCATTCCCAAATGTTTTTGAAGCTACGCATTCTAAAAGCCAGTGAAAACCCATCTTATGGATCCACATCACAGCAGATCAGTTTTATCCAGTCAGAGCACATGGTGTTTGGTATTCATTAATGATTTTATGACAAATCGGATATATTTTCATCTGCAGGTATAAATACATCACTGAAGGTTTCATTTCTCAAAAAAAGCATATAGTGCATGAGGATCTAAAATTTAAGTTTGATTTATTTTTCAGCAAGCCTTTGTGCATTTTATTTTAAATGCATTCATATTTGAAACGACATCTCAGGAAAGAAGCAGCACCTTTAGAAGCTGTCTTTGCCAACAGTCTGATCTTATACCAGAGAGCTCGGTTTTTATGTTAGTTTAATCTTGCATCCTCCAAACACCTTATAGTTACTTAATCTCTTGTGAAGGCCTCATGACTTTTAAACTCAGCATGTAGTGAACAGTCAGTAGAACTGGTCGTATTGTATCAGGTTAAGCTTGGGATAGTCTTAACACCGACAGAAATGGGATGTGAGGGCTTATGATTGTCATAGTGCTACCACAGTGAAACAACTGCTTTATTGTTGATCCATTACTCATAATCTTTGGCAAGTGACACTGATGCTGCCTCATGAAGTGAGCAAATATATGGCCTCGGCTAGTGTTGTGGAGGGATTACACAGAGAACCAGCTCACAGGGTACAGCAGAACGCTCTGTAGCTTGTGCTCTCCCAGCACTCCTGAGCAGATCTGAACAGCAGATATTTGCAGACTAAAATAGGACACATGGATTTAAATTGCACTGAATTGTACACAAAATCAAGAATTTCTCGAATACACCACATAAATAATTTGAAACCCAATTCTGTTCTTTTTTGTGCAGGCAGGAAGGGAATAAGAGAGGGGAATCATACCAGGGGAGGTGCTTGCTGTGTTGTGTACGAGAGTATTTGATATCTAAGCCAGACTTCTACCATAGTGTTTTGACTTGTTTGATGTCTGAGGACAGTTCCATTAGTAGCACAATCACTGTAGTTTACTCATCCAAAGGCAACTGACTGTTTTCCCCATCTGAGGGAGAAATTCATCTTGGTGTCACACAAAATAGCACTTTTCTGAGTTGATTATTTGAAGATATTACCCTTGACTTTGTTGTTGGTTAAGCCTCCTGTTGTGATAGCAGTTACTTTTATTCCAAGATAAAATATTTATGCATTTTTCACTTTTTACATAAACCTGCTCTCACTTATCTTGCCTTAATGTGACCTAAGCCACACCTATGACCAATCCTTCCTGGATTAATTCAGAAGGTGGAGTCTTCCTCTAAAATTTTCCATCAGCAAGACCCAACAGAGGAAGCATGTATTAAGCGAGCTGATACATTCTTTTATTGATTGAGGAATCTGATCATCAGATCACTGTTTAAAGACAGTGAAGACACAGCTCAAGGAACAAAAATGCCAGCCTTGTTCCTTAGTTTCTTCATCAATTTATACTACATTTTGTTATATAGTTAATACATGATATTTGATAACATAGGATATGGCCCCAGATGCATTATTTCATAGAATTATAGAATACCAGGTTGCAAGGGACCTCAAGGATCATCTGGTCCAACCTTTCTAGGCAAGAGCACAGTCTAGACGAGATGGCCCAGCACTGTGTCCAGCTGAGTCTTAAAAGTATCCAGTGTAGCAGAGTCAACCACTTCCCTGGGGAGATTATTCCAGTGGTTGACTGTTCTCATTGTGAAAAAATTTCCTCTAGTGTCCAATCATAATCTCCCTAAGAGTAACTTATATCCATTACCCCTTGTCCTCTCCATGTGACTCGTTGTAAAAAGAAGGTTTGGGGTTTTTTTCTGAGCTTCTTAAATATGCTATTGTTTTTAAGACAATTAGGAGGAAGAATATACTCTGTGGATCATTGAAGAGTAATTTTACCAATTAGAAGGTGAACATTGGAGGCACACAGGTCTTGCTGGAAAATTCAACAACTAGGTGACCAAAATTACATTCTTGGTGGTTATGAGCATCCAGATGGATCTCTCAGTGGAATATGAGAGACTAATGGTGTGGTAAAAAGAAGCCTTAAAAGGGGACACAAGTAGCTTGCTCTTCATAATGGTTTTTGGAAGGGAAATTTGTAAAAGATAAATTGCCAGTTAACAAAATACACAAGGAAGAGAACAGTTAAGCTTAATTTTACAACTCTTATTCAAGTGGCAAATCCTTATTCATTTGAATACTGTCACTGAATTCACATGTGAATAAAGATACAGAATGTTAGAAATCTGAACTCCTAGCTTTCCACTTAAATACTCATATAGAGAACTACTTATTACTTGTTAAAATCAGCTTATAACGTACTTATATATTAGATATACATGTATCAAGCACTGTTGAGCAAGCCAGAATCTGCATTTGAAGAGTTACACAGGTGTTTAATTAATCTTAAAATCTCACAACTAAAATTACAGACGCAGTTATTATAATGGAAACAGAACAAGAAAAGAGAGATCATATCCTAAATTGTTAAAATTACAGGTTTAGTTGTTCCTCCAAAGTTGCTTCACTGTAGCTGTACTGATCTAAAGGATGTAGGAGAGACAAAGCTTGTAGATGAAGGTAACATCTATTAGACCAGATAATACAACTGAAAAAATTAGACAAGTCCTTCTTCAAGTCTGAAATAAAAAGAGCAGACTTCAGAGCTAAATGCAAGTCCAGTCTCCCTCTGAAAGTTTAGTTGTGTACATTATCAGCTAGCCTACCCTTGACAGGAAAGCTTATAACCCCCCAACGAAACTGGAACAAACTGTCTTGTCCTATTCTTCTGTGATACAGTTACTACAAAAGAACTAGATAGGCAAAAATATTGAGAGATATTTCTGATTTGCATAATGATCAAATAGAGTAGGCCTCTTAATAGTTATTTCATCATTTTTCAGTATTATTTTAAAAGTTTTAACTACAGCGCTCTTTGCAGCAATGTGTAACATACGAAAATGCAGATTCCCAAGTTCTGTAGTTTCTGATTCTTTCCTGTAATAACACCATCTGCTAGCTTAGCTATATACAGTGGCTTAAGTCACAAAGCAGGCATTACTGACCTTCAGCAGTGAAATCAAACATTTACAAACAATAGAAAGCATCTCAGCACCCTAGGGAACGTGAAATCAGATAAGCGACACCTTCTGTTATATGTTTCCTTTAGTGTTCCTCAGAAGAAAGAAACAATGTCCACTTACAGTATCCTCATACTGACTCCTAGGCCAAATTCTATTACAAAACTGTGCCCATTGAAAAAATTCAGTAAAACCATATAACTGCTTTGCAGCAGGAACTTCAAGCCCTGTTCATTTTCCTTACATTAGTTAAAATAAAAAATCCACCGGGGATACCTGTCAATCACTGCTTGTGTACAAACTCCTCAAAGCCAAAAAGTTGAAAGAAAACTTTTGCATTGTCCTGTAACAGGAGGACTGTTACATATTTACATCATTAAATGTATAGTTATGCATACACACATAGACACTACATATTCATCAACATAACTGAATGATAAATAAATAGACAAAATAAATATTTTTCCATCCTAGACACATTAGAATTAGAACTCCGACAAGTAGCAGCCCATATTTATGCACATTCCCTCTGTAAGTTTTAAAAAGCGAAGTTGGAGACTTCTTTATAAAATTGTGCTTATTTCTATTCTGTTTTTCCTGGTTAATATGAATAGTTTATACTTTACAGAAGTTTGTTCTTCTAATTTATGTTTTAATGAAACTTCAGGCTACATTCAAAGTCTTTTTTTTATCTTTTCAGTTTAGCCCAGAATCCTGCCTGACCTGGAATACTGCCACAGAGAGTGTCAATGGATATATGAGTCACATTTTGGTCTGAGAAAAAATAAAAAGACATGAACCAATCTCTTAGCAGATTTCAAAGATTCAAACCCATACTTTTAAAAGTGATAAGAGCATAAGTAGATTTTACTGATGTTTAAGGCCACAACTAGGATGCCTACTCTTCTGGTTAAAGGGTGTAAAGATTTTGTGACTGGTAAATTTGTAGGACATATGTGCCTATTTTTTTTTGGTCAAACCTCAGCAAAAATGTCCTTTGAAGATGAAATGTTAATTTTAAAAAGCTGGAAGAATGGAATTGTACTTATATTTCAAATACTGTGATAGTAAGTACAAGATGAAGCTGCTGCTGGGCACCTTCAGGAAGTGATCAGCACACAACAGTACGATCAAAAGTGGAGACCATCAGCTTAAATACCATGACTATTATGTCAAATGAATTTTAATACACTCAGACTGAGGATCAGGACTTTGCTTGATGTACAGTCTAAAGTCTGTCCTTATCAGGGTTCCACCTGCTGCCATTGCCAAATGGTGCCTCACAAACACCACTTCAAAACAGAGAGGGGCTTTTGCTGTTTTCACCATTTTGTTTTTGTTTTCCAATTGCAAACATGATTTGCAAAATGAATAGAAACTTGGAAGAGGTTTAAGGATTTCAGACAGGCTTCCCAAAGGCATTTGGCGGCACTATGCCAGGGTGAGTTCAGAGTGAGAATATCAGTCTAATTTAAAATTCTTATCTTATCCAAAAGATAAATTCTTATTCTTATCCAAAAGATAGACAATGGTTGCTGAAGCTATACTTCCAAGATGATATCCTGCAGAAAGCAATTTAGGTTATTAGCACAGAGAGGACAGAAGAACAATTTTCCAGCCTGTACAGTTAATCAATAGGAAGCTCTCATTGTGCTTAAAGGACAATGATTCCAAAGATGGCTTAAAAACTTTATAATGGTACAAAAAAGGCACCTGAGAATGGAAAAAAATTAAGAGGAGAGCTAGAGATTATTTATACCAAGGGCTCAGGTGGCCAAGGATATTGAGGAAGCTGTCAAGGCCTACTGCATATGCCAAAAATGAAGGCCAAATTCATAAAGATAATCCACACTGCTGACATAGCAAAACCAAATGCCTAACACAGAGATTTGTTTACAATTAATGGGAATATATACGTATTTGCTCTAAACTCTTATCCCAATTCCTTTGACATAGTCTTAGAAAAAGAAAGTACAGTTAAACAGATGATCGTGCACATCAAATCTGTTTTCACTAGACATATCAGACACAGTAATGTCTGTCTGTGGGCCACCGTTTAAGAAGCAGTTTGCTGTGAAATATGGGTTTAGACATGGGACCTCCACTTTGTTATCCCCTTTCCCAACAGGCTGGTAGAAAATGGTGTCAAAATAATAAAGTGCCTATAAAGGTGGCAGTGGAATGAGACACCAATCTGTATTTAGCTCTGCAAAATTATGAGATGGCACCAGTGAAGCATGAGTTGACACCTGCTGACATTTTATTTAACTGAAAACTGAAAACAAGATTACTGGCACTGAGTAGAAGCGGATGTCAGAGTCATGGAGGATTTGCAGAAATATAGAGACGTGGATAAGGCCAAACAAAAGTATTATTTAGTGTCCCAGAAGATGCCAGCTCCACTAGAAAATGACACTGAACACATTTATGATGAGAATGTGACTGTAACATGCAATTTTGTCTCAAAAGACCTTTGCTTCAGGTTTATGAGGTTGTCAGCCCCAGTGGACATCTACTGAAGAAAACTACAGCTCCACAATGAAAGGCAGAGATAATGGCTACCAAAAGTGAGGAAAGTAGCAGTCAGGCAGGATGAATTACTGTCCAATTAAACAGACTTACAGAATACTAATATCAGAAAGGAGACTATATCAAGTCCAAAAAACAGTGCAAGTCACCAAGAATATTTATTTTACATTGTTTAGTGTTTTGCTTATTAGGCTAGCTGTAAGTAATATTTGCTGTCATATGTCTTTGAGAAGATATATCATGAAAAGTGACTTTTAATTGGTAATTCAGAGGCAGTGGGAACTCAGACGCTGAATATAGTAGACAAATTGCAAGCACTTTGTCTCAGAGAGTATGTCTTTGCTGTCAAACAACATCTATATCCTTTCTCCCCTTATTGTGCACATTTTCTCTGCAGTAACTCAGTTTCTTCAAAAGCAAAACCTCCATGTGATTCTGTGAAAATTTCATTTAAGGCCCCCAAATAAACCAGCTAGACAGCTTCCAGAGAAGGAGCCAGGAAGCAAAGCTGATGGAAAGTGTCCCCACCAGGTTTGCCTGGATGGGCAGCATGTGTCCCCACGATCCTCAGCACAGGCGGGTAATTTGGAGCAGCCCTCAGTTCCCATGAGACAGCAGGGCTCACTCTCAAAAGGCAGGATGGACGAGACCACACCGAGTTTGTATTCCTTTGCCTCTCAAGCTGGTCTATCCCTACTGGATAGTACTGGCCTCTTTTTATGTTTTTAATTTTAATTTTGCTGAAAAAAATGGTTGTGGTTTTTTTTTTTTTGTTGCTAACATCATCCTCAACACAAGAATAATGGAAACTGAATATTAGAAACCATATTTTACGAGTTCTATTTTATAACCATATAACGATATGCAGACCTAGTTTTACTTTCTTATATGAGACCCTCGCTGAGCACATTTAACCCTATGCATATGAGGAAGCTTCTTGATTTTAATAGCATTAATAACTGTCCAATGGCACACATCAGTTGTACAAAGTGCTTAAATCTGAACTGAGTTTGAAAAGAAAATGTTAGTGGGACAAAATATTTTCTTTATTACTAATTAATTTTTGTAGCTTTGCTAGACAACTCTTTGTAATAACACTACAAAGTATCTCTTCTTTATGCTAGAAAGATCTCTTTTATGACGGCAAACTGTGGGATTTTTGAACAATCAAACTAAGGAACAGAGAAAAAGAATATTATATTAATGGAAAAAGGTGAATGATTTTGTTAAAATTAATGTACTTTTTCCAGAATTTGAATTAAGCTACTGTTACTCTGTCTGATTTTCTTCAATGCTGTACAATCTGGTAAGTACCCCATTTCTCTCTTTTTTTTGTGTGGAATAATCCATGGCCATGTATATAAAAATAACTTGGCATAAAAATAACTAAATAAATTTCTTACTGACATCTGTATAAAAACATTTAACCTGAAAGTGATGTTATAATTGCTTCCTATCATAGCAAGTGTCTAATTTTTCTAATCTCCACTGAAAATCTGATCAATTAATAAACATAAACATAATTTGGTTATTTACTGATATTTCTCTGTTGAAATTCTATATTTTGGGGATTTTTTAATTTATGACTATTCAACCTTTATTTTATAGGCTAAGACACAGATGTTTGTTATCTCTAGGCCCAGTTTAACTGAATCCTAAAAACAATTTAGACACATCTTCATTAACTGCCTTGGCCTGCAGACCTCATGGTGCCTCATAAAAAAATCACAGGATTTTGAAGTCAAACAAATAGACTTAATTTATGTTCTACCCACTAATCAGGTCACAGCAGAAGAGCGATATAATGTGGGATTCTCAGTAATGATTTGTAAATAAGTTGTTTTTGCATTTTCCTATTTCTAATGATTAAAGAGAAAAGGGTGGATGGGAATTGTCAGCTTTGAAAAAGTAGATATACTTGGATTTAGCTGTACTGTTGTCCCAGATGTCCTGCACTGTACTATTCACTCTTCTAAGATAAAACTGTTTAAAAACCAATACAGTCAGAGGATATCTGATATGACTTGTAAGCAGCCTCTTACCTTTGTGCTTAACAGTCCAAACACTATGAAAAGTAGAGAACAGAAAATCTGGATTTTAAACTATTATATAAGCAATTATCTAGTAGTAGTAGCAGCAGCAGTTGCTGTTGTTGTTGTAGTACTTGTGGTACTTGTAGTAGCAGCAGTAGTAGTATTTACCTCTTTGGAACATTAGAGACAAGGTAAGGAGATGCAATCTAAATTAGGAACCCTTATAAAACTGGATTTATAATGCCTGAAATTTTGTATCATAGATCCATCCTTTCATATGCTGTAGACTTCTCTGTTGGCAGAGAACCAACTCTGCTATTTATCTTTACCTGTCCATGTTTCCTTGCTAGGATTGCCTTGGTATGCAACGTACCTCACAAAGTGATGGGATAGCACAAAGATTTCAAATTCAGGATCATTTAAGAAAAGACTTCACAAAACCCTTATCAAATCCTTCAGAAATTATGGTTTTGATCCATGATGTGCATGTGCACACCCCCAGCTCCTCTCTTGAACACAGATGTAGAGGACTTAAGGAATCCTTCTGTCACTGAATTGAATTACAGCTTCCATCAAATACTAAATGCAAAGTTTTCAAACAGATTATATTTTTTGCAAGAGTTCATCTATAATAATAGGAATTGCCATGTTGCTAGGTTTCCATTCTCTCTTCCATGCAATTGTCGGTCACATTATTGCTTTATGTAAAAAGTTATAATCGTTATGATCAAATATAATTTAAAACTTATGCTAGGTGGCATGATGTTACATCAGAACCACTCTCAAAGCTACAATAAACTCTTTTGTCAGTGCTTTTCTTATGAAGTCTGGTTTTCATTGGGTTTCTAATTTACTCATGAGTATTTATCCAAACTTCAGATGCATTTGTGCATAAATATAATTAAAACATGGTTATTTTATATTGAAAAATATGAAGGTAATTAGTAATGTAATGAATTGAAGGTCAGAGCAATCACGCTCATTTTTACTTGGTTGTACTTATAATTGTAAGTATCTTTGCACATGTACTACTTCCTTACTGCTTTGGCATACTGCCTTACAAAATTTCCATTGCTCCCTGTTTTCAATTTCAAATCCCATTCTAATAGGTTATTGTAGCATTTCTATTTCCACTACTGGGAAACTGCCAAATATTTAAAGCATAAAAGGCTTTTTCTATGGAGTAACACTGTTGTCTGTCTAGGTCCATAATATTTCGTGTGTTGCAAACTCTCTCAATTTATCTTTTCTTATATATCCAAAATCTGAATTCATGTGAATAACAATATTCATTCCCAAAGGAAACCTCTTTAGACCCCTAATTTAAAAAGGTACACTGGACACATGATTTCAGGAGTTTCTAAAACCTAAGTGAAAACTGGAATAATGCAAAATGCATTACTTACTTAAAAAAAAAACCAAAAATATCTTTAGCCTACTTACTTTTTTAAAGTTACAGTACATGGCTTTGAAACAAGCTGTCCATTTTTTTTCCAGTACATACCATGTAATTTGTCTTTTATTTCTAATTTTCTTATTTCTAATAAAGCAGATTTCTATGATCATCAGGTTACAAGCTCTGCTTTTGGAAAAAGATTTTTTCTTATGGGAGAAAATTCTTGAAATATTTTTATGCAGCTGAATATGGAAATATCACTGATGTCCTGGAAAATTTAGGGTATTGCACACAGTAGAAATCTATTTTTTCAAATTACACGGTATTATTAAAAAAATAGCATTCATAAGCATTTAAGTCAAAGCATGTTTTCAGTTCAGCTGTCTAAATCAAGTTAAAATTATGCTTGCAGGTAAATGTTTATACCTGTACATTTACATATCAAAATAATAGTTCCCACAATGTTGTTTCAAAGTCTAGAGCTATGGTTTCTGAACAAAAATAATTCAGAATGTAATGTGGTAATGGTAATAAGCTAATATTCTTCTAAATGTTAGAGCAGTATTAATGGATGAAATCTTTTGGATGGACAACTGGAAAGAAAAAAACAACAGACAAATGATAGTCAACTTTTTTCTTCTACACAGCAAAATGTCAACTTCTAAGACTGCTTACATGGAAACTGTCTAAGGAAATTTGAGATAGTGAATTTGGAGAAGTGTAGCATATCCTGCTCATATATATAACTGTAACAGAAAAATATTGTATACTAAATATTAATAATATATTCAATATTAATATATTTTAGAGTAAGTTGAATATATTTTCTTGTTAAATAAATCTATTTCCTCTTCTAATTTCTTCTGAAATTCACTGCTGCTCAAAGTCTCTTCTAAAAAAATGTTTCTATTTCATCAGACTGGACTGTAATTTGGCTGCAAAAACATAATTTTGGAAATATATAGGCACATAGGTGGTGACTAGGACCTGGGGCTTGATGAATAGTAAACACTGTAGTAAACAGGAAAATCCCCATTGCCTCTCCTTTTAAATAAGTTTGTCTGTGTCTGTCTTGCCTAACCATTCTTCCTTCTCCTAGCCCTTCCAATCCTTTCTGCGGTGTTCTTCTGTCCCTTATTTGAATCCAGGTGTTGCATATTTGACTTTTTTCTTTTGGGTTGTTCAATCTGTTTTCAGCAGGATATGTATCTTTCAGGTTTTTCTCTGATGACAAATATAAAAAATGTGATAGTGATGAACTTCCTGAGGAAAAGTGGTTTCTATTTACATTAACAGCATATTATAGGTGGAAAAATAAGGGAAAAAACCTCCTCCTTTTAGAACAATTCAAAGTCAAGTTGTTTTTTAACATTGACATTGATGTAAACCAGAAGGGTAATGCTGACATTATGTAACCTGTTCTCTGCTCTAAGAGGCAGAGAGCCATTGTGCATGCCTTGTTCTACTGCCTAAGAAAAAACTCAACCACAGAAGAGTGCCTTATGTACTGTGGTATGCCAGAGCATCCTATATTTTCTTTCATATCAAAGAAAGCTAGAAACAGAGCATGTACCTTAGGAAAACAATGCAGCTGGACTTTTTTTTTGGTGGGGGATAGAGAAGTAAGGCAATAGGACCTAGTCCAAAACTCCAATACAAATATCAATTAAGTTATCATGTGACACTTGGTCCACAGAATCACAGTACGGCTGAGGTTGGAAGGGTCCTCTGGAGGTGACCTGGTCCACCCCTCCTGCTCAAGCAGGGCCACCCACAGCAGGCTGCCCAGGACCATGTCCAGATGGCTTTTAAACATCTCCAAGGATGGAGACTCCACAACCTCTCTGGGCAACCTCTGCCGGTGCTCGGTTACCCTCACAGTAAAAAAGTGTTTCCTGATGTTCAGAGGGAACCTCCCGTGTTTCAGTTCGTGCCCATTGCCTCTGGTCCTGGCACTGGGCACCACTGAAAAGAGTCTCACTCCACCTTCTTCATACTCTCCCTTCAGGAATTTATATATATTGGTAAGATCCCCCATTTTTTGCAACGAATAGTTGGAACTACACAAATACTTTTTTTTTTTTTTTTTTTTAAGGAGTATGTAATATTTGAAGGCCTGCTTGAAGGCCTGCTTAATTCTCCTTTATGTATATTAATGGATTGATCGGATAGGGATGCATGGTCTGAGGGGAACTGCCAGAGTTACCCTGCTTCAGTTTCAGTACAGTTCCTGCACATTTGATAATTACTGAGTGAATCACTAAGTCCACATGATTTAATCAAGAAAGACTGTTAATTGAGTCTTCTCATGTTGTGTTACTTTGTGGGTTTAAAGGCTAGTGCGATAAACAGACTTGTAAGTTCAGTTTCTTTTATTAGAACTACCAGGTCATTTTTCTCCCAGTTCACCTCATAACAAATACAATTCCTGAAAATAAATGTCTAGTAAAACACTGGAACAATTTGTCCAGGGAAGTTGGGAACTTTTCATCCTTGGAGATATTTAGAACTTGACTAGACAAGGCTGTGAGAAATCTGATCTAGCTGGCTCTGCTTTGAGCATGAAGTTGGACTACGTGACCTCCAGAGAGCCAACCTAAATTTTTCTGTTATTTTGTGGTTCTATTCTATCACACCTCATATCATCAAGAAACCACCTGTGTTAGAAAGAAAGATGGTAATAATTAATATACAATTATCACATTGCAAATTTCTAGGTACCTATATTGCCTTCTACATTAGCACCAGAAAAAGAACAGATGTTTATGTTATCACAGCTGGAAGCTGTGTTGCTCAATGAACAACAAAAAGCAAAGTCATTATACTATAATCCTTATGTATAATACAAATAAAGCATTACAGAAGTAAAAATTGTTTGGAATCTAAATATAATGTTATATTTTTAGTGCAGTCCAGAGCAGTAAATGCTACAGCAATACCATTTTTAAGATGTGTAAGCAGTCCAGTTATCAAAGGCCCTGCTACCTGACCTTTTTGCCCTACACAGCCTGAAAGAGAGGCATATTGTTCCTGGTGCAAATAACACAGATTTATAACTATATGTTCTAATCTTAGGAGGTCTAGCATGGATATGAATGTATGCATAGGTCTGACTAGAGCAACTTATTAGCAATTTTTTAAGGCAGAGGTACTTTCAAGACAGGAAAGGCGTAGTTGTCAAGAACAAGGTATTTTTACAGTAATTTAAAAATAATAAAGAAGCAATTAGAACACAGCAAAGCATTTGTTCAAAATGTTTCACCTTCCACAAGAAAAACTAGATTTTCTCTCTGCTTTCATCCCCCAGCAAACAACAAAAAAATATTCAAAAATCATACCTTTTAATCTCCCTTTAAATTCTGAACTATAAGAATGCACAATCTCTAAAACATAGAGGGAAACAGATTTACTCTTGAAAGTTAATTTAATTCTGGTAAACCATCCATTCCATCTGTCAGCAGGAATATAGTGTTCTGTAATACCACAAGAAACATGTAAAAAGTAAAATATGCTCTTGAAAATCACATTAAGCTCATGCTTGAAAGGTGAAATTCCCTCCATCTGTGTGTGATGCTTGAGTAATCAGGCTCTGTGGTACCTACTCCAAACCCAGACTGAAAGTACAGAGCTTTGTAAGTGACCTGCCCTCTGTGAAGAGGTCTGAATTCACATACAGATGAATCTGACTGATCCTTTTTTCGTGCATGCACTTTACCAAGTGGTGCAAAGATGGAAGAGAGTGGAGTTTGGTCTGGTGCTCCATTTTGGAACCATAATCACAATGCATGTTTACTGGCAATGAAATTCACTTGGTTGCTTCTCTTGAACACTCACTGATAATCTGAACCTAGTACACGACACAAGCCTTTCACTACTAACAGGACCCCACTCATGCCCAGGGAACAAACTGCTGGAGGACCTTATGTCTACCCTGTGATTGGGACGCTCTAGACGACGCTGCAGGACAGGACTTCCACCTTGACTTCGTTGGGAAGGAAATAGCTTTAAAGGTACCTGTGGTATATTCTAGAGCACACAACGTGACTCCGAACTATAAAAGCTATACCAGCTCTTGCAGGTATCTTGTCAGTGAACAAACTAAATACAGGATACACTTTACTTATACAAAGGATCATGCTGCAGCGTGTATGAATGTCTCTTTGGTGTGCATAAAACAATGTGTTAGTCGCTTGCTTCCAAAATTCAGACAAGGAAAATTCATCAGATTACAGTTTTGCCTGCAGCTTGTGTTATGGGCAATGACTGATATTTCTACTGAAAAAAGACAAGTTACTTTTTACACTGAACAGGAATATGATGGTTATGTAACACATAGTTTATACATGGTTTCATCCAATCCACAGTCTTACAACAGTATATAATTGTTTGGAAAGATTTAAAAAAAAGCTATGACATAATTTTTAGAAGTAATAAAAAACATCCTGCAAGATTTTCAGCCTATTATTGTTCTACATTAGTGGTCCTACACCTCAGCATGTGTGCCACTGTGATTTGTGCTAGACATGTCCTCCTTGAAAAATCTGTAATCCCAGTGGTTAAGAAAAACTGAGTTCTTAAATTGGGAACTTGACTATAGAGAGATTTGGGTAAGATTTCTAAAAACAAGTGATTTAGCAAGTTTGCCCCACTGCTTTCTGAGTATCTAAATGTCTTCTGCAAATGGAACTTGACTACATTAGAACACTAATTTCTCAAAGGTATCACGGGAATTATAAAATAAGGAGATAAACTCGGATCTCCTGCAACTCAATCAGTTATCAATCAACCCAATGTTTGCTAGTGAATGAGAACCAAAAAATGAAAGAAACTAGCACTTATGAATATAACTGCAATGAGGAGAAATATAAGAAATAAATCACAGATATAGTGAAAACTAGATCACATTTTTTGAATTATTTTTTATTTTATCATCTAAAAGTTCTAGTAGCAATTGAAAAAAAGAAATAAAAGTTTACATTGTTTCTTACTTTGTATGAATTGTTTCATTGATTGCAGGGCTCCAGAAATGAAAAATTAGTTTGTTCACTCTAGCACTTTCAATGAATCATGTTTAAGGTGACACTGTGCTATTATACTACAAAGTCATGTAGTAAAGAAACATAATGACCTCTCTTGTAATCTTAGAGTTTTCAATAGAGTATCCTCATACAGCAGTAATTTGATATTTTGCAGTTTTAAAATGTAATTGAAAGCATTTTTATTGGATACATTCTCATTACATAGCCACACAGCCTTCATTTGATAAAGCTGTTTAACAGCAGACTGAAAATGAATGATCAGTTAGAAGGGAAAAAACCACTGATGAAAAAGGGAAAATAAAAAGCTTGGAAAAATTTTAATCACTGTAAATTTTGAGATAATGACATTGCTCTTCAAGGTATTACGATTTTTTCTTTGCCAGCATTCAAAACTCTCTGTATTACATTAAACGCTTCACTGCAATCTTGCAAGGTTTTCCTAAAATTTAACCTGGTAATTCTCTGAATCCACACTGGAACAACAGTACTGTCTCGCTTCCCCTATGTGCTACCAGCTTTCTCCTTTTCCTTAACTGTTTTCATTCACTAATAGCTCATTTGATACTACAGTCTTCACATCAGTTCTGAGCAGCTTTATGAGTACTTACAAACAACAAGTAAAAGTTTAGCTGTCTTTCTGTTTTGACACTCTTTGCATCTCTCACCTCTCTTTGTAATTTTTCTTCATGCCTTTCAGCTTTCCTGATTAGACAAAGGACCTGGCACTACTTTTGTGCCTCAAACTCACATGAATGAAGTGGAAGTTACACATTCTGTAATTAAGGATGGTGTGCATTTCAAATTCAAAAAATTGGCCTAACGTCATAAGAACCGCTTGGATTCAGCAACTGGTTATGTACTGTGATCCATATACCTAACATCAAATAAAACAGAATTATGCCACTAATTCAAAATAGAAAACTCTTAAACTGCATATTTGTCTAGTAGAATAACAAACTACCATAGATAAGAACCCCGCAAGAGGGATCAAAAATAAACAGATTAGGAGACCCATCATGCTTCATTTTTTTTCTAAACTGTTTCTAGGCCAAGACTTTTTTTTCCACACTAAAGCAAGTCATAGGAATTTTGAATTCTTGTTTTGCTAATCTCTAAACTCTAAATCTCCCTCAATTTTCTTAATTTGTTTCAGCAGTTCCCAAGAGACCATTCTGATTTCCATAAACATGCTCTTATACTGACTGATTCAGAAACAGTAGACAGAAAAGGTATAAAAACAAACAGCTTATAATAGAAAAGTAACTTTCGCTGCTGTAATTAAGGACAACCTTCTCTCACTTAGCAATAAACTACATTTAGATTTTGTCAGTAATTGGCAAATGGACAAGCAAACAATATCTACTCATTTTTCTCTTGAAGTTTCATGTCTTATCTGTTCTAGAATACCTCTGTCTTATTTGATATGGCGATAATGAACAGATTTAGGGTGCTGGGAAGCAGAAGGAAAAAAACCACATTTATCAAATAGAAATTCTTCTGCTTTTCTGAGCAACAGAAATGTAGACAATGCCTCAGTCTTGGTTTCAAGTTTAGTTTAGTTCTTTTACAAAACATATAACTTTCTCTGATGCACTTCTCATTTTTCTCTTATTCCCTGAAATTACTGTAGTCACCCACTGCCATTTCAGTCTTCTGTAATCTAAATGCTTCTGCTTTGTACTCCTTTTTCATTTGATCTACGTCTATTTTTTCCTTCACTTCTTTCTTCACTACAGTGTCATGGCTCAGACTGGAACTTTAAAGAGGTCTTCAGAAATGCCTTATCACTAAACTGTATATCCCTCCCAATTTCATTAATGGACACAAATGTCAAATATTAATTTTCCTGTTATATGTCTTTCTGATGTTTCCAATAGTAAAGAATATAATCCAATTTACCTAGTTATTTCAGTTTTTAAAGCAGAAAAAGTGGTATTAATTCATGATGACTACCTTTGAAATTACAAAAAACAATATGCACATCTTCTAACAAGGTTCTTTCTTTTTTTTTTTCTTTCTTTTTTTTTAGTGGTTCCTTTAAGGGAGGAGAAATAAAGTAATAACATTAGCTAGCTATAGAAAACACAGCACTGGAGGATACAACTGCACAAATATAATGC
>WAAD01000068.1:0-15685 GCA_013389945.1 Fregata magnificens | reverse complement strand
CTAGTTTCCTCCCTGTGTCATTGTCATACCAAACTGGTGATACCATCTAAATATCAGAAATCAGGTTCCAGTCATCACTTCCTTTTCCATACAATTCCACCAATTATTTCAGAAGTACGGTAATATTCATAATATACTGTACCTAGTCAATTATTTTAAATATACATATTGATCTTTACTTAAAACTATTTTTTCATTATCACAGGTGTAACATTAAAGCATAGCCTGAATAAAGATCCAAGATTTCTTAGACATTGTACTGAAGTAATGATATTTCTAAAGATATAGGCAATATGATGTACAAGTCTTATNTCTTACAGCCCTGCCCCACTTCGACATCCAGGATGATGATGTCAGCAAGGACATCTTTCCATGCTTCATTCTGCAGTGTCCTGAGCCTTCTTCACTATGTGACCACCCTGTGCTCCTAGAGCTGAATTCATCTATGATGGCCCGGATTATCCATACTTTTACTTCATGTGGTTACCCCAAATAATTAACAGTAAGTTTCATCCCCATTTTTGCTTAATCCAGCACAAGATATCCCTTTGGGATACAGCTGAGACTCAGACTCCATTGCATATATCACTTCAGCACTGCCTTTGAAAAATTACTAAAGAATGTGGTTTGGGGTTTTGGAGGGGTTGCTGCAGTGAGTGGGTTAAAGGGAGTTTTAGAGCACAGAATGGGCTTGAAATGTCATCCCTGCTCATAGTGCCAGTGATCCTGTAACCTTATCTAGATTAGTACAACCAAAATCAGGGTGTTCTGTGATATTGTTAAGCTATCTAAACAATGTACAATTTGATACCAAAGAATAGCCAAAATGATCATCAGCAAAATTCCTTTTATAATAATACAACAGTAATTAACACAATACCTTGAGGAGCATTATATCATTTTCTCTGGAAGACCTGTCAAACTGAGGATTAGGAAAGTACTGCATAACCTTAAATATCTGCTGTTCTTTTTCAGCTCTGGATGCTTGATGGGCTCCAAGAACAACTCTAACTTCTGATTTGTCTAATCTGTAATTTAAAGAAAGTACAGGGAGAGAAGGTCACTACTGGAACTTAGCAATGTCTCTCAAGATAATCAAAAGACATGTAACTTAACACTCACAATTTCATTTTACAGCAATGTGATTAAAACATAGGGAAGGATACTGTTCATTTTGATTTTTGTTCCTCTACAAACTAACATTTCTTTACTGAAAATCTAGTTTGGTGAAATAATGGTGTGATAGCTGACCTTCAGGGATTTCCAGAGTTTGGAATTAATTTAATGAAAAAGCCTACTGGCTTTTTAAGGAGAGTCCCTTGCACAAGGAATGCTGGTGCTGATGCCTTTCATTAATCTTTTAATGGTCTCCTTTGGACTTAGGACCTAATCCTGCAAAGGACTGAAACATGCCTGATTAACAGCACGTAGGTTGTCTTGCTGACATCAGTGGGATATCAGTACACACATCGATACTCAATACTCATTCTGAGCATTATGCATACAGGTAAGTGCTCTGATAAAGTGGACATCTTTAATATTAATAAGAGTTTTGTCCTTAACTTCACTAAATACAGGATTCAGCCCATTAAGGAAGAAGGATGGGTGTTGCCTAACTCAAGACATACCTATAGTGAATATTAAAAAGGGAGATTGCCAAAACCCAAAGAGAGTTATATGTCCAGTTCCTGCTAAAAAAGAGTAAGAGTTAAGCAACTCATAAATCTCCCTCTGCCCAAAGCTCTCTGCGTATCCTCAGAAATGTATTTATTAGAGTTTGTCTTTCTTCATTTTGCCCTGCTAAACCTAATGCAGCTCAGTAAGATGACATTGCCAGAAGACATACTGCTGGTTTCCTGTGCTTCATCTTCAGAACACAATCTCACTACACACAGGACCACTAATTCAAGCCAGAATGAAGACTTTATCAATCCAAACAAAAAAAAAAAGTTATTTTCTTCATTCCAGCTGTATGTCTTATTAAAAGATACAATTCATTTATTTGTATGCGAATGTTTGCTTGTGAAAATAGCTGCAAAGGCAGTGCTGGATCCTAAAAATGTCTTCTTTTACCTACAAAGCATGCTTACACAGTGAGAATGATATAAGACTCACAAAATTCCATCATTGGGACTCCTTCATGCATCATCTCCAACAGAGGTGCAACTGCCAGACTTGCAGAAAGCCCAGGCAATCAGCCACTGTACATACAGAGAAGCTGGGGGGGGGGGAGGGAGGGACGACAAAAAACCCCACTGCAACCTCATCCAGGTCTCCTACAGGTTGTTTGCAGGCCACACAGAAATTCATGTTGCTGGACTCATGTTATTTTGTCTAAGACAAAAACAATTTCAGAAGTGATGGTCACACAATATTCATTAGTTAGGAAGGCTTACATGCACTGCAATTGCACCTGCTAAGAATAGTCTAGACATAGCATAGGAGTGGGTGGGTTTTGCATGGGCATCATCATACAGCTCAGAAGGAGACCAGACAGATGCTGTTTCACTTTGCCCCAGTGCCAAAGACTCAAAGTCAGCCCAAACCAATGTGCTTGTTAGAAAACCAAACCAGTGACCAGAGCTGTCCTCTCCACAGGACCAGAGACAACCAGTGCCCTTTCCACTGAATAGCTCCCAAATCTGAATTTTTATAACCATAACTAACTGGATATCTCTAACCCATTGACTGAAGAGTGAGCCTTAGACTCAAGACTAAAGACTCCAGCTCCCATCAAAAAATCCTGTAATTCCAAAGAGGAAGGCTTGGCTTTTGTTTTGTAAATGTCCAAAACAGCACATGCTAGGTGTGACTATTTCTACCCTTACAAAAAATGCAACCAAACCTGATTCAGCTGAAGAAGTGTGGAAGTCAAATTCACTTAGGAAGAAGGAGCTGTGTCTGCTATTTCAGACTAGCTGATGGAAGAAGGCCAGCTGAGCTGCCCACACTGTGTTTCAGGTTTGCACAGGTTTATTGTAATTGGTTTGCTTTTAGTTACTCAATATACAGGAAAAAAAATCAGAGAACTAAAATACGATTTAGATAATATTTTAGCAAAAACATGGGCATTTTACTTCCTGACATGAACAGTAGATGTCCTCCTTACCCTGAGCCAGCTGTTCAACAGCTGTGTCAGCCCTGGGGTATCCCACCTAGGGAAGGGGTGCTTGTGCTCACATCTGACTTGTCAAAAGGGCAAGGCTCCTTGTCATAGTCGTGACTGACATTCAGTTTTTGTAAGCCTAGGTCACTTAAAATGGGAGGAATAGTGTTTCCATCTAATTCAACTTGATCTCTCAGGGTGTTCTGAGGCTTTGTCCCAGGCACACAGCTAAGATTTGTTTAAAGCACTTTGGAATATATCCCCATCTTTACAACATTGTTGTTTCAGGTGCATAAATAATGAATTGGGTCTTTTACCAGCACAGTCTGTATCCTGTAACATTGGCAGGATCTGACTAATGAAGGTAACTGTACACAATGCAGATCAGTAGTTTACAAAACAAAACAGAATGACAAGGTCTTAGATCAGTTTAGTTAGAGAACTGTGGCTTTTAACAATTCTTAAGAAATCAATAACCACTTTTCTTTACTTACAGGCTTGGATGCCATGCCCCACCTCAGTGAAGAGTTAAAATTGCCCCAGTATAAGATACTTACCTACAATGCGCTGCTGTCAAAACCCATTGCTTTTCCACAAGAGCTCCTCCACATACAGTTAAATTCTTTGTCTGGATAGCAGCTACACAAGGCCAGGAATGAGGACGCACGACCTGCCCTCCAATAATGTCCATGCAGCCATCTGAAATGCAACAGAAGTGTAATTATGTTACATGTTATCCAGAGGAAGTGGAAATTTGGATGTTTTTATCCTTAGAGGGGTACTTACATCTCGGGGGTAGGATAACAGCAATTAGAGAGAGCAGGAGAGCTAACAGGTGGCTTGTCATACCTGCTGCTATTTACTGACAAGAACATTGTAAGTTACGACAGTCTTTTCTATTTGTATGTCCCCTACAGGAAATGGTGGTTGAAACATTTTATGAATAGCTCCCTCTTTTGAAGTTTCCCTTTACATCGTTAATATTGTGTTATTTTAACTGTAACTTGGTTTGTTTAGGTTCTTTTTTCAGGTTTCTTTAAAACCTGCCCGTTTCTTGAATCCCCAACATGTGTCAATATTAATTGGTCCAAGTCTTACAGGAACTTCAGCAGCCTTTCACCACACATATTATATTAGAAAACAAGCACATAAGAAAATTCCTGAGCATTAACATGGGATGAATGTGTAATAAAACCTAAGTGTCTCAGAGAATTCAACACTCTTTTGACTTTAAAGAGAAAAAAAAGGAAATAAGTGAGAAGAATGAAACTGGCCATCTTCAAGCAGGTGAACAAAAGGGAGAATGAATACAAGGACCACCTGAAAAGGCTTCACAGAACACCAGTGACAGGGGAAAACTCAGGCCATGTAGAGTACAAAAGTCATTCCCAAACTGTGGACCAAGATACAGCAGCAGCCAGCAAATCCTCTGCAGAATTATATTGCCCAGCTAACATTTGCGGTTGAAAGACTGAAAAGGATTCATTCATGAAGTTTATGAGAGCCACTGAAAATTGGCAGGCATCTGTTGTCTGATAAGTTTAGGAACACCTGACACAAAAGAGAAGTTACACACATGGAGGGCAGAGCAATTTGTATTTTCTTAGCAATAATTTTTGACGGTGCAGGATTCAGATGCAGAAAACCCTAAAGCATGCAAGTGTCAAATGCAAACAAAATATCTAATCAGTGTTCACAAGAAAAAGATAAAAAGACACAGTGGTGGGAGAGACATTTCTGTGTTGCAAACCTCTATGTCCGCACCCATGTTTTGCATGCCTTGCTGGTAAACCACTACAAAAAACCAGCATGCCCTTGTGTGAAGAACTTAAAAAGCCTGCTATGATCTTAATTACCCTTAGAAAGAATCAGAAATGTAACTTGCCCAATATAGTTAGCTCTCATTTTTATTCAAGCATTAGAGAACAGCAGCTCTCCAGATTGTTGAATGAAATTATAGCATTGAAATACTTATTTCTATGGCACACAATCTTACTTGTTGTAACCCAGTTTGACAACGTGTACATGATGCAACATAATGTAACACATTTCATATTTCAGAAGACTCTTCCAAAGCTCTTTTAAAAGAAAACACGTGACTCTTAGAATTCATCAGCTCATAAAAGAGCCAGCTCTAGTTACCCCCAAATCACTCTCCTTCCTCCAGCTGATCCTGGGATTATTCGCCCACTGGAGGTTATCTCTGCAAAGAGGGTTCTAAAGGCATAATTATGTTCGAGTCCTTTATGGCTTTGCCCTCCCACTAAGTGGCTAACGTAGAAAGCAGCATAAGAGACAAAATGGGCAACAGACCCATGTTCTGACCAGACAGGAGAAAGCTTGTGTTTCCAGAGCATAATATCTAATGCTGGATTCTTTCTGCCAAGAACATTCAAATTCATAGAAGTAATGCTAATTCACTACAAGGCTTTGAGGACTCTCAGAGTTAACTACATCTACTTGTATTTCTGTGCTACTACATTTTTCTTTGAAATCACACAATAAATAGGTGAAAATAGGGAAACCGAGCAAATAGCTGAGGCAGAAAAGACAACAGGTAAATATCATGAGACACTGGTATCAGAGAAGAAAGTAAAATAGGCATCCCCAGCGTATGTCCTGTTCCTTTCCCAGCAAGTCCCTGCAGTGTGTTCCCCAACCACTGAGGGATGTGTCCAGGCAAACACACTGGAGTGGAGTTGGGGATGGGGCAGCCCAGGGAGGAGACAGAGAAGGCACCCCAGTTGTGCCTCGCTGTGCTCCTGGCAGCTGCCCGCTCTGCACCACTCTCCTGCCCTCCCTTCCCCAGCCCCAGGCACCAGCCCTGCAGCTGAGCGAAGACGCTGCCTGAACTCAGGCATCCAGTGGCTCTGGCAGGTTTAGAGGTGCAGTTTAAATTGGTCTCCTGAATTGGCCTCCTAAAATCACACCTGATGTTCACCTTTAGCACCATAGAAAGCAGCATGAAGGAAAAAGGAGCATAGTCACTGGGGAAGCAAAATGACCGAAACAACTGAGTACGAAATAAGGGACAGAAGTGCTTGACGCAGTACAGAACAGAGCTGAAAGTGATCCACTGACCCAAGGCCTTAATGCCCTGGGAAATTACCTCAAAGGCAAAGGCAAGAAATAGAAGCTGGGTATACTTTTTGTTCTTTTACTTAGGCAGTGGTTTCTGCTGAGGGAGTGGCTATGCCCCGAGGGCACTGCAGGGGAAAGGATGGAGCATTTTGTGTACATAAGTCAGTCCTCTTGAAGACCAATTGCTTCTGCAGCAGAGGAGCTAATAAAAGGATTTGACAATGCACTCAAATAGAGGAGGTTTTGCTTTGAGGTTTCCCTTCACATGCAAAAGGCCAATAACTTGACCATAAACTACCTTATTGCCATAATGAAAGGAGTCCAGCCAACTTGTTGCACATCATAAAATTTCATGTCAATTTTTCAGCCTCTTCTACATAAGTTATAAGCTGAAGAGGACACTGGCAAAAGCATTTGGGTACAAAACTAGAGGCTGATTATGTGCATATAAATCTGGTCTTTAATACCTGTGCAATTAATCTTAGGACTATGTGATAGTCAGAGCTGTTGCTCAGAAGGAGCTTGCGCAGAAAGTGATCAGTTGTTATCAAACAGCATTTTAGACTGCATATTCCTAATTCTAATTATCAATGTAAATGGGATCTCTCAGGATTAGAGGGGATTTTTTAAGAGGCATGGGTATGCTAATACCTATGGAGTTACAGAAAAATGTCTTTAGAAGTAAGTAGGATTTAGAAGTAAATAGGAGTGCATTTAGATATTGAAAAAACATAAACAGGCTATAGATTTGGTTTTAGATGGCAGGCATAGATTTATCTTAGTTGCCTGGAAAACATCTAGGAATATTTGCTAATGTTTTATTCTGTGTCTCCCAAACAGGTTTTTCTTGGAAATAGATCAGGTAAACATAGGATGATGATACACACCAAACCTCTTTTCACTAGACATGGCACCTCATATAGGAATATCTANGGGAGAGACATTTCTGTGTTGCAAACCTCTATGTCCGCACCCATGTTTTGCATGCCTTGCTGGTAAACCACTACAAAAAACCAGCATGCCCTTGTGTGAAGAACTTAAAAAGCCTGCTATGATCTTAATTACCCTTAGAAAGAATCAGAAATGTAACTTGCCCAATATAGTTAGCTCTCATTTTTATTCAAGCATTAGAGAACAGCAGCTCTCCAGATTGTTGAATGAAATTATAGCATTGAAATACTTATTTCTATGGCACACAATCTTACTTGTTGTAACCCAGTTTGACAACGTGTACATGATGCAACATAATGTAACACATTTCATATTTCAGAAGACTCTTCCAAAGCTCTTTTAAAAGAAAACACGTGACTCTTAGAATTCATCAGCTCATAAAAGAGCCAGCTCTAGTTACCCCCAAATCACTCTCCTTCCTCCAGCTGATCCTGGGATTATTCGCCCACTGGAGGTTATCTCTGCAAAGAGGGTTCTAAAGGCATAATTATGTTCGAGTCCTTTATGGCTTTGCCCTCCCACTAAGTGGCTAACGTAGAAAGCAGCATAAGAGACAAAATGGGCAACAGACCCATGTTCTGACCAGACAGGAGAAAGCTTGTGTTTCCAGAGCATAATATCTAATGCTGGATTCTTTCTGCCAAGAACATTCAAATTCATAGAAGTAATGCTAATTCACTACAAGGCTTTGAGGACTCTCAGAGTTAACTACATCTACTTGTATTTCTGTGCTACTACATTTTTCTTTGAAATCACACAATAAATAGGTGAAAATAGGGAAACCGAGCAAATAGCTGAGGCAGAAAAGACAACAGGTAAATATCATGAGACACTGGTATCAGAGAAGAAAGTAAAATAGGCATCCCCAGCGTATGTCCTGTTCCTTTCCCAGCAAGTCCCTGCAGTGTGTTCCCCAACCACTGAGGGATGTGTCCAGGCAAACACACTGGAGTGGAGTTGGGGATGGGGCAGCCCAGGGAGGAGACAGAGAAGGCACCCCAGTTGTGCCTCGCTGTGCTCCTGGCAGCTGCCCGCTCTGCACCACTCTCCTGCCCTCCCTTCCCCAGCCCCAGGCACCAGCCCTGCAGCTGAGCGAAGACGCTGCCTGAACTCAGGCATCCAGTGGCTCTGGCAGGTTTAGAGGTGCAGTTTAAATTGGTCTCCTGAATTGGCCTCCTAAAATCACACCTGATGTTCACCTTTAGCACCATAGAAAGCAGCATGAAGGAAAAAGGAGCATAGTCACTGGGGAAGCAAAATGACCGAAACAACTGAGTACGAAATAAGGGACAGAAGTGCTTGACGCAGTACAGAACAGAGCTGAAAGTGATCCACTGACCCAAGGCCTTAATGCCCTGGGAAATTACCTCAAAGGCAAAGGCAAGAAATAGAAGCTGGGTATACTTTTTGTTCTTTTACTTAGGCAGTGGTTTCTGCTGAGGGAGTGGCTATGCCCCGAGGGCACTGCAGGGGAAAGGATGGAGCATTTTGTGTACATAAGTCAGTCCTCTTGAAGACCAATTGCTTCTGCAGCAGAGGAGCTAATAAAAGGATTTGACAATGCACTCAAATAGAGGAGGTTTTGCTTTGAGGTTTCCCTTCACATGCAAAAGGCCAATAACTTGACCATAAACTACCTTATTGCCATAATGAAAGGAGTCCAGCCAACTTGTTGCACATCATAAAATTTCATGTCAATTTTTCAGCCTCTTCTACATAAGTTATAAGCTGAAGAGGACACTGGNGTAGGATTTAGAAGTAAATAGGAGTGCATTTAGATATTGAAAAAACATAAACAGGCTATAGATTTGGTTTTAGATGGCAGGCATAGATTTATCTTAGTTGCCTGGAAAACATCTAGGAATATTTGCTAATGTTTTATTCTGTGTCTCCCAAACAGGTTTTTCTTGGAAATAGATCAGGTAAACATAGGATGATGATACACACCAAACCTCTTTTCACTAGACATGGCACCTCATATAGGAATATCTAAGGACGAATCATTGTAGTAGTATGAGTTTAAGCAGGTCTCAGTGTACAGGATTTTTGCTCACAAGTGCTCATCCTGATCACGTCTGTGCAGAGTCCAGAGAGGAAACAGCTTCAATATGGTAAGACTGCTAATTAACATGTCATAAAATCAGACTTTGGCAACTATTTATAAGTGAAAAATGAAAGAACGGTACCTACGATACCTGGTGATACTGTGTTTGGCAGAGTATTGAAAAAAAAGAACATCAGTGCTATAAACTGCTGATAGTTACAGGGGATGTGCAGATAGTGAGGAGAAAACTTAAAGAAAATTAAAAGCTTGTTGTGGTTTTGCAGTGCCTGGAGCTGTCACCACGCCACATAGATGACAGTGTCTCTGACGAGCCACAGCAGTGACAAAGAGCTCTGCTATCTCTAAAAATAGTTCCACATCTGCCTTCTTCAGAGAAATCACCAACAACTACCCTCTGTCCCAGAACGGAGGGCAATGGCAAATTTGAGCCGGCTGTCTGTCCAAGGTCTTCTAGAGGTAAAACTCACATCAGGCTGGGCCAACTGAGCTCAAAGCTGTGACACAGCCAGAACGCAGCAGCTTTCTGCAGGCTGACTGTAGTGAGGCTCAAGTCTTCAAGAAACTTTCCAGGCTGTGTGGTAGTGAGACTTCACTAAATGTACCTAGTTAGTTAATAGAATATTTGATATTCCAAATTATTTAATATTGATGGAATTTATTTCTATTATTTGGGTATATATTTGGAAGTGAGGAACTGTGCCTTTACAAGGCTGTAGTAAGATTTGTTCAGTTTTCAGGACTCAATTCTGTGGCCTAAAACTAGGCATTTAGTGACATTTGAGATACGCTGGGTTTCCCTGTGTGGTGGGTTGACCCTGGCTGGACACCAGGTACCCACCAAAGCCGCTCTATCACTCCCCCTCCTTCACTGGACAGGGGAGGGAAAATATAACTAAAGGCTCGTGGGTCAAGATAAGGACAGGGAGAGATCACTCAGCAATTACCATCATGGGCAAAACAGACTCAACTTGGGGAAATTAGCTTAATTTATTAACAATTAAATCAGAGTAGGGTAATGAGAAATAAAACCAAGTCTTAAAACACTTTCCTCCCACTCCTCCCTTCTTCACAGGCTTAACTTCACTCCCGATTTTCTCTACCTCCTCCCTGCCAGCAGCGCAGGGGGACGGGGAATGGGGGTTGCGGTCAGTTCATCACACGTTGTCTCTGCCGCTCCTTCCTCCTCAGGGGGAGGACTGCTCACACTCTTCCCCTGCTCCAGCGTGGGGTCCCTCCCACAGGAGACAGTCCTCCATGAACTTCTCCAGCGTGGGTCCTTCCCATGGGCTACAGTTCTTCATGAACTGCTCCAGTGTGGGTCCCTTCCATGGGGTGCAGTCCTTCAGGAACAGACTGCTCCAGTGTGGGTCTCCTGCAGGNTTCTTAAATACGTTATCCCAGAGGCGCTACCACCATTGCTGATGGGCTCAGCCTTGGTCAGCTGCAGGTCTGTCTTGGAGCTGGCTCTGTCTTGGCTCTGTCGGACATGGGGGAGGCTTCTAGCAGCTTCTCACAGAAGCCACCCCTGTAGCCCCCCCACTTCCAAAACCTTGCCACGCAAACCCAATACACCCTGACATGGGCATAGGGCTAGCAAATCAGACATATCATCTACAGAAGACCCATGGCCTTCTGCCCCAGGAGGCAGATCTAAGACACCTTAAGACACTTTCAATGGCATTATACCCTTGGCTCTAGGCCACTAAACCCCAGTCAGTGCTATATGGATGCTCATCCAGTGCAAAGCTAATAAGTAGGATCAGATGCTGAAAGGAGCAAACATCAGATTCCTTGGCCTGAGGGGCTCCTGAACAGCACAGATAACTCTCTAATGGGGAATGGGCTGGATTCATCTCTGACCTGGAGGCCACCTGGGGAGTCTAGAATGAAACTATACATCTTCATATGAGCAACTGAATCAAGCCTAAATTTACGTGAGCTGAGTCCCACTGTGTAACTGGACACGTAGAGGTAAGGTTTCACCCCAGTACTCATATATTAGCTCTCTACCAGTGCTACAGAGAGAACATGGAGGGGGGCAGATCCTGTCTTCACACCACAACAGATGACGCAATTTCTCACTAACACCTCTGCTGTAAGGTACATTGTTGGGGGTGGTTTTTGCCTTTGTCACAGTTACAAATGTCAAATATGCCTAAGAGGAAAAACAAAACCCACATCCTTTTCACTTAGATATATATATTAAACAGTGAATAAGGGGGAACACCAGACAGAAATCATGGGAGCTTTCCTCACTTTGTTCACCTCTGCCGCTGTCATTCTCCTGGTAATTCGTGGAGGTAAGTGGCCAGTTCAATCCTTTTGAAGGTAAATGCTGAATGTATAGAGTTCCAGTTAAGTCAAAATGCATTAATGCAAAGGAAATAGTCACAATTATTGTTTAAGTTCTTATTATTAGCTCTTTTCCACTGTCTGCACGTGTTTGATCTTTCATACAAACAAAATAATTTCTGAATGAGTAGTATTTAAACCTGCACAGAGGACAGGCTATTTGGAGGAGTTCAGAGGAGTTAACATAATAATTATCTGACCTTTCTCGCCAGAGGCATACACATATATTAATCTCTTGATTTTCTGTTTTTCTGAAAAATGGGTTCATGTAATGTGACTTACACTATATAGCCCAGTTTCCAGGTGTCCACAAAAGTCACATATTGTACAACATTTATCATGTGGCAGATCTGAAGTTGTTACTCATTGTGAGTTAATTTCTTAACCATAGCAGCAAACTTCAGGAAGAGAAATCTGTGCAAGAGCAAAAATATTTTGTTGTTTTTCTTGTCAAATCTCACACCGCTGATCTAATTTTGGTCCCATTGAAACATAGAATCATAGAATGGTTTGTGTTGGAAGGGACCTTAAAGATCATCTAGTTCCAGCCTCCCTGCCATGGACAGGGACACCTTCCACTACACCAGGTTGCTCAAAGCCCCATCCAGCCTGGCCTTGAACACTTCCAGGGATGGGGCATCCACACCTTCTCTGGGCAACCTCTTCCAGTGCCTCACCACCTCCACAGTGAAGAATTTCTTCCTTGTATCTAATCTAAATCTACCCCCTTTCAGTTTAAAGCCATTACCCCTTGTCCTATCAGTACGTGCCCTTGTAAAAAGTCCCTCTCCAGCTTTCTTGTAGGCCCCCTTCAGGTACTGGAAGGCTGCTATAATGTCCCCCCAGAGACTTCTCTTCTCCAGGCTGAACAACCCCAACTCTCTCAGCCTGTCTTCATAGGAGAGGTGCTCCAGCCCTCTGATCATTTTTGTGGCCCTCCTCTGGACCTGCTCCAACAGCTCCAAACATATAGAAGTAGTACTGCTGAGCAATTTTAAAAGTCTACCCTGAAGACGAGCATTGTGACATATGTACATACTTGTGTGTCTGTATAATTTGTAATGTATTGGTTAGCCCAGCTGTGTGTATTGTATTTTATTTTTATTTTTAGGTTTGTGTGTGGATATCATCGGAGGAAATGAAGTAGTACCACACTCGAGACCATTTATGGCCCTAATCAATGGAGCAAATGGAAAAATTATTTGTGGAGGAGCTTTGATCAAGGAAAACTGGGTGTTAACAGCTGCCCACTGTTATGTGTAAGTTCTTACCCTGATTCAGAGATTGTCCTTACTGAGTACCTGGTGTGTCTGTTCAAGAAGGAAGGTTAATATCCCTGGCGGTCTTGTGCATTTAGCATGACCTTGACCATGTTCTGATTACTGTGTTTTATAATTTATATTGACAAATGTGCTTCAGTGAGTAAAAAATAATATAACAAGGTATACTGATCTTCACTGTTTCTGAAGAGATATTTTACAAGCTTCTAGCTGCATGCAAGCGCAGAATAGCAACACTGAAGTAGTGAATTTTGGGGAAAAGTTTATCCCTGTTTTCTCAGTCAACCAGTGCACTAGGCCAGAGGACTGGCCAGTCTAAATAGCTGCTCAGAGAACAGAAATAAATTCTTGTCATTTTATTCTCTAAAAGATATGTAGTTCACCACAGAAAGAGACAGCATGCAGTTACACAGAAGCAAAAATCCTCCGGACAGATGACAGGAGACACTGAGAAATCTCTGCTCTACTGGATATGTTGGTTTGTCAGCCAACCTTTTTCTTCCTGTCTGACTCAAGATGCAAATGGCTGTTTGGCCCTGCAGAGTCCCTCAGCGAGGCGAGATGTGAGGTTTAAATGACACATCCTACCCCTTGCCTTTGTGGGGAGGACTGGAGCTGCTGCTGAGCCAGACCTCACACAGGCTCTGTCAATGGCCTGTCCAGGACCAGTGAATCATTGGAGTCTGCAGACATCAGAGAAACGTATCCATCTCTCCTGTCCCCGTCCAAACAGGGGGATATATGGGACCTACTACAAAGAGAGCATAGGGCCCAAAAGCTGTAGTATTAATATGGTAAAGAGTGCTTCCAAATGAGATCACATTTAAGAGAAAATACAATAAATAATTAACCTAATGATGCTCAGTCAACAGTCAGACAGCTCTTAATAGCTGAAGGAAAGGAGCAACCACTTCTTCAGGGTTGTGTTTGCTGCAGTAAGTTGCAAATGAGGGCCACCTACACATCTGCTCAAAGAATATTCTCCCATTCAGCTGTAAACACACATGGTTCTCCCACAAACAGCTATACCCATGGTCTGACAGAAAGGTCTGCTTGGACTGCTTGACCACGGAGTGCTAGACTCCTGGTTTCTATACCAGAGAGCCCCAGAAGGCACAACTGTCACCGCTTCAGTATCTAGTAAGCATATGAACTTGCAGAAAAAGTTAGAGAAAGGGAATGAGCTATGTCTCACATGGACTCAGAAAACAGTCTTGAAATGGTGTTAGGGCAAAGCAGTGGTACAATTCCATCCAGTCATGATGATCTCTGAACTAACAGTGCTGTGAGCTGTTCTCCCAAATTCTCAGCACAAATTGCAGAGGGCACAGTTGATGAGACCACTACCAACAGCAAAGCTGATGCATCCACCCTTGATTCAGTTCCCAAAGGGAAACAATAGGGGTAGGTTCAGAGCCAAGTACCTGAACCCCATCTATGCTCCTGGGAAGCTGAAAATAGGATAGCATGAATTTTGATTCACTGAATCAATTATTTTTTAACTACTTCTAAAAACAGGGTAATCTTTTATATTTTTCTAAATTACTGTTGCTTTTCAGGCATGAGAAAAGAGACTCTGTAGCAGCTCGACATTAAAGCACCACATTTAACAGCAAAGAATTATGGAGTTACAGTAAGTGAATCCCACTAACCATGCTGTCTCTCTTCTCAGGAAAGGAGGCAAAGTTATTCTTGGAGCTCATTCACAGCAAGCAAAAGAAAAAGAAAAACAGGTTTTTCAGATTGAAAAACAAATTGCCTACCCATGCTACTGTTCCAATTCTAAGGAAAACGACATTATGCTGCTGCAGGTATAGACTTACTTACACATCACTTATGGAATATGCATCTCCTATGATGTACCAGTTTCTTCCTTCTTGTGAGGGAGGTGAGCCAAGGGAGTTTCTGGTGACCTTTTTTCTGGGGTGATATAGTCTGGTCTGCTAATCCAGCAGACTAGAGAATTGGGGATGCACTGGGAACTAAGGCAATCAACAATTCCTGTAATGCATGCCAATGCTAGAAGTAGAAAAATTCTGGAGCTTGATCAGCTCCAGATATTGGAGCTTGAGCAGTGATCTGGCTTGACCAGCCAGATATTTCAAGTTCTGGCTTTTCAGTGAAAGAATAAAGATTGTCCACAGAAAGAAACATATTTCTCACATAATTTGGTTAAAAACCCTAATGCCCTGCCTGAAAAACAGTTCTAATTAAAAATTTCTGACTTCTCTGATTCTCAATTTTGCCAGCTTCAGTAATTACTGTTATTTTGTCCTCCCAATGGTCTGAGAGCCAGAGAAGTAAAATAGGGTATTTTTCTAGAGCTAATATTTCAGCAGAAGCTAAATGGGGTTTCATGAGACAAAGGATACTCATTTTCCTCATTCTTACGTTGATTACATAAGCCCTGTCACAAAGAACTGGGGAATCTCAAAAAGGGTTTGCAGTAATCCCCCATTACTGTAATGGAAAAGACCCAACAGTTAACACGCAGGGGCCTCTGTTAGACTCTGCCCCATAATAACTATTTTACATATCTTCTACAGCTTAAGAAAAGAGCAAGACTTACTAAAGCTGTGCAACTCATTCCCCTGCCTACCTCAGATGATGATCCCAAACCAGGAACAACTTGCACAGTAGCAGGATGGGGAAAAACTCACAATCATCTGAGAAGCTTTTCTGATACCCTGAGGGAGGTCAATATCACTGTCATCAGTAGGCAAATCTGCAACAACAACAATCATTATAAAAACAGCCCTGTTATAACAGACAACATGATATGTGCAGGGGCTAAGAACGGAGGAAAGGACTCATGTTTTGTAAGTATATTTACTGTCTATATCCACATAG
>WAAD01000064.1:154052-182317 GCA_013389945.1 Fregata magnificens | reverse complement strand
CCCAGTCCCCCACCTCCACTCCAGTACCTACAGACTCGTCTCAACTACAGCTTGTTTCATCTCAGCACACTAGTGAGGATATAAAACATACAGGTTATTTTAATATTTCTTAGACTTTTCAGACACAATACAGAAGCACTATGCTTAAAACTCCTTGTCCCACCAGTAATGAGTTCAGCTGCCACTGGCTACAGTTCCTGCCGCATCTGGATGGACATCAGAAACATACTGTATGTTTTAATCAATGCAGTTTACATCCTACTGTCCACATCAAAGAGATCGCAGTTTTTGCAGGCAGACATACTAACAGCTAAAATGTGACAGCTCAATATTCACATTGCTGTAAAAAATGTTTCATTACATGTTTGTTGTGCTTCTTTTTGGTGTTTGGAAAGCCCACAATGAAGCGTGCTCTAAGTACCAGCGCTAGAGCATTTCACATTCCTACATTACTATTTAGCATTGATTAACCATTAAACTGAATGAACACTCACCACCTCATCTATGAAGCATCTTTCTCCTAACTGTAAAGTCTGTCTTTTGTGAATTCTTTAAGCAATAGTTTTCCACCACTTATCACTTGTCATTTATCAGTTGTCTTGCCATCACTTTCATTCACTCAGTAACTTTGCCATTAGGCAAATTCTCTCCTTAAGGGGTGGGTTAGATTTCCTCCTATTTTAAAATCTAAAATAAAAGTTCACTAAAGAAAACCTTTATGGTTCTTTACTACACTTAGTTATTTAGGCTGAAAAAGTGACACCATTCTTCTAATTAGTGCTTTACAATACCTAAACCTACACTAAATTATCCACATTTAAAAGCACAGGCATTATACATTTGGCTGAGAGAATACCAGAACTGACCGAAAGTCTGATCAGCATAAGACAACTTACTACTACTAAGATGTGCTTTTCTGTCACTTTAATACACATTACTAAAATACTGTCTTTTATACATTGTATGTACTACCTCCAAGCCCCAGATTTTCTGAGATGCTGTTCTTTGCTGTCACTACTTAGAGGCTACCACCAAGAAAGTCCTGTACGAGGTTTAATTATGAACCCATAATGAGCAGTGTTTTAAAGAGGTCAGAGAAAAGTATTTTTNAGTGTTTTAAAGAGGTCAGAGAAAAGTATTTTTTTAAGTTTATACTATTCTTCGGGTGCCATCCTTTCTTACCGCCACTAGATGCCACTCTCCTTCCTGCCTATAACTAAAATGCTTTCTTCCCTAAAGGGTCACACCAGGCCATCAGCTAGTACAGTTGAATTTTCCAAGAGCGATGAGTAACAAAGACTGTTGCAATTTTTGTTGCAAATTTCTGTGCAGGCAGAGGTTTGTCCGCCTGAATTTTTACCAGTTTAAGTGAAATATCTGACAGCTATCTTGTACCCCCAAAGCAGAAGCATCTAAAAATCTGAGCTGCCTTGTAATCAGGTATTACTAAGCAGATACCTAAATGTTTACTTGACTATGGTGCTGTTTTCTGTATGAATGTATGTCACTTAATGGACAAAACAATGCAAGTCGAAAAGTGTTGAATCTTTTTAAGACTTTGCTACAAAATGACTTCAGGAACAAAGTCAGAGCCACTAACCATGTGCCTGAGCTCCTGCTCCCAAGTAAATGTCTGTCTTTGGTTTTGGAACAGAAAGAGCAAAAAAACCCTACAGAATAAAAACCTAAAGCAATTTTGTAAAGAGAAACAGTGATTGCCTTTCAAGATAAAGAAGGGTTGTTTAGGGAAACCATGCTGACAGCTGCATGTCTGAAGACACTGAGCTTAAGTTGAATAAACAATTTAGCTCACTTAAGACACGACCTTTTCTTGATGGCAGACCAATTTAAAATCCTTTCTATGAATATTTCCCTTGCTGTTAAAAGGGATTACGCTTTGGGTTTTCTGCTATCTCATTTAGTCTTTGTATACCATGGAAGAATAGCAGATATTTGAATTCTGTAAGTAGCACTGTGTAAATACAGCTTGGCAGGGTACTGTTGCCCAAGTTCTTATTTAGATGGAGACTAATTGCAGAATTCCAGCCTGTGGTAGGAATGTCTGAGCAGGTCTTGGAGATCAGAGAGGGAACTGAGGCACAGAGAGCTAGACAAGTATACAGTAAACATGAATTTCATTATAAGCCCCAACCATTTCTTGTACAGTGGCAAGTCAACAGATAAGGTTTTATCCTAACTTGCTCGAAGTTTGTCAGATTCATTTTTAGGTTCACAGATCAGTTTCATGACTTGAGCAAATCCACACAGAAAGAGATATATAATACAACCACATTGCCAAGTCAGCTCTGACATTTGTAACTTCCAGGGCCCCCATTCACCCATTTCTCCACTAAAAACACCTTTCTTCAGGTGAGAGAAATCATTAATTATACACATGCTCAAGCTACCTGATAACTCCTAATATTTGGGCACTCAAAAGAGAGCATTCTTAAAAAAAAAAAAAACAAACCACCAAAAAAACCCCACCAAAACACTAACTCAATCATCCAGTCTCCAAAATGCACAGGGAGCACACTGTTATTAAGTCTGTAATTACATGTTCTTCTACTTTGAAAAACAACTTGAAAACAGCATTATCAGATTTCATATTTATTCTTAATTTACAGGTTTTCATTCCCACACCAACTACTACCAAGACTGGAAAAGCAAAGCCAACTTGATTTTTTTCCCCTAGCATATAAGGGTTCTGCAAAGCCCAGTCTGACTTGAATTCAGACATACGAAAGACAAGTGAAAATATTTTCACTATTTCAGCGTTCTACTTCAGCTGTTCTTAAATTATCATTTCTCTCACAAAAGAAACGCGTAACACTTACTCTCCAAATCAGATATGATGAGATTGTCATGAAGCTTCACAGCACGATGCTGCTCTACTTCATCCTCCAACTCAAAGATAGTTTCTTTCATGTCACTTCTCTCGGTCTCTTTTTCATCTAGTTCTGTCCGAAGTTTTTCTAGAGTCACATTGAGATCCTCAATTTGTTTCTTGGCTTCTTCTTGGAACACTCTGTATTCATCTTCAACCTGAAAAAGAACGTATCTTATCATAACAAAATTGGTTGCATTTTAAAACACACTTTTAGCTGCGTAACTACCGTACCTACAATACATTTCTGCAACCATAAAAAAGTATGGGGCAAGAAGTTAAGTGTAAGCCTTTAAAAACGTATTGTTCTAGTGCAACTATTTTTGTAAGCCAGGGTTAAACTCTTTTATTCCCAAGCTGAACACATGAGTATTCCCCAGCTACTCTAACAGCAGTATCCTATATTCAAGTGAAGCAACAATACCAGAGTACCAAGGCTGTGATTTCATGAGCAGCTGATCCACTTTACCATCTAGCTGCCATGGAGAAGGGAAGAGGTGGTGGGGGGAAACTCTTTACCCTTTCTTTCTTTTGCCAGAAAAAAAAAAAGCCTGCTCTCTTCTGTGCATCAATTTTAGTGCTTGCTGGACCTGTGAGATGATTCATTTCCTTAACCAAGTAGCACGATTCACATTTGTGTGTGAGATGTGTTAGTGAGTTGAAGTAGGTCCCAGAGGAGTCTTACAAGCTATTGAACTGAATTAAAACAAAAAAAACCAAACAGGGAAAGGAAAAGGTAGTAGACTTCTCCCTTTCAGAAGCAGCGAGGCTATTTTATCCTGCCTCATGAAACTGCAACGTAAGTAACATGCTGGGACCAGAGGCACAGTAACATTAACCCAACAGCAAAAACAGGGTGTCAGAAAAACAAGAGAAATTAGGTCATGGCCTAGGGCGGGTCAATACAGTCAGGCACTAATTTTAATAGACAAAATGCCCTGCTTTAAATCATCTGTTTCAGTATTTTTTATTTTAATAGCACTACCCAACTTTAATTATTAAAATTATATATATATTCTTTTTTTCCTCCCAAATGAAGGTTTATTCTAACTGGCTGCTGATCATGACTAACATGTTGATTTGTAACTAATATATAGTTCAGACATTAAATTTGGCATAAATTTTCTCATCAGGAAGATACCTTTACATGCATACTTAAAGTTATTAAATAAATTTTACTAATCTTATTTTTACGATTCTTATTTTTATATTAAATTATGGTAAACGCTTTTACTAGACATATTTACTAGATAGATTAGTTATATGTGAGTCAAAATAACTGTTCTAGGAGCATACATTTCGATCCAAAACCCACTCTACACACAAGCTGCTCCTGGATGGATCATTAGTAAAAAACCTATGTGTATGTGCCATATTTAATAGTAATTGTTTAAAAACTTATTAATTTTTTTTCATTTAAAACTAAAATATGTATTCAGTAAATTAAATTAAATTTGGTAAAATCTCCGTCTACCTCAAAATTAGTAATTTCTTGATTGGAGAAAGAAGACATTTTTCTGCTTTCTTTATCATTAGTTCATTCTAAGTTAAGTGAACGAACTTGAATAAGCTGAAACTTCAAAACATTCTCTCAACACCTGTGAAAGGCCCTACAAGTCATCAACAGCTGGGTTATCACTTCAAACTTTGACTCCCAGTACTTTCTCAGTGACATACATCTCTCTTCCACCAGGCTGGCACTAACTCCTTGAAACCCTTGCAGAAGGCATGCAATTTAAGCACACAATTCATACAGTATCTTAAATACTGTTTAAGTTTGGCCCTTGAAATAAGTTGTGGAGTTTAAATACCAGTTTTTTAAAGAAGTAACACCACAGTTACCCTGTGGCTGAATGTATCCGCATAATTTTTAAAAAGGCCTCTGTCATTTTCATAACAAAGGTTAAGAGAAAGTAATCAAACCTAACACTACTGCAATCTGATTACCCTCATAATTAATTCTTTACTTCTAAAAGAACTACAGTGACCAACAGTAAGTCGCGGTGTATACGGGATTTTAAAATACAACGGTTTGTTTTAAACACTACCTTAGCAATGGCATCTTGCAATCGATTGGCATCATTGCGAGTGTGTGCCAGCTCTTCTTGCAGACTACTGGCCAATGTCTCTGCTTTTTCTTTATCCAGCCTGACACTCTCCAGCAGGTCTTGTATATCTGATTTATCTCCAGAGTTGTGTATAGAATACAACTCTGCCACTTTCTGTTTTTCATGCTCTAACTGAGCTTTCAGCCTGTTCATCTCGATCTGGTCACTAGCTACTGTGGCTTTGTACTCCTCTAAGGTAGATGCTATCGCTGTTTTGCTTTTCTGCTCTGACTCAATAATCCGTTCCATGTGGTGATTTCGTTCTTTTAATGCCCCTATCATTTCTTGGGCCTCCTTGTTGTCTTGTTCTGCCATCTTCAAAGTGTTGCTCAAGTGCTGCTGAACACCTAACAGCTGCTCTCGCTCAAACCGAGCGTTCTCTGCAAGGTCCATATAACGTTGCTCTAACTCCATGTAGCGACCACTTTTCATATCTTCATCAATTACATAAGAAATATGATGTTCATCTAAAAGGGACCGAAAATACTCGATCTGACGGCTGAAGTGTTCTAATTTGTCGCTTTGCTGGCACAAAGATTCCATAAGGATTACTTTTTCCTCTCCGAGTCTTTCATTCTCACTGTTTAGCTCTTGTGTTATTTGTTGCAAATCTGCAAGCTCTTGAAGTGTGGCTTGGAGCTCTTCAGCTGTACTGTGTTGATTCTCTTCCATCTGATGTATCCGTTCTGTCAGACAAGCTACGGACACTTCACTCGCATTGCCACTGCTTCCCTTCCTAGATCTTTCTATACTTGGTACGCCTTCAGACTCCGAAGATGATGGAGCATCTAAGGCATCATCGCTTGATGTCAGTGGCTGATAAACTTCACTGCACTCACTGTCTAAGTTATCCATGGAATTACTATGTTGGTTGTCCATCAAAGTGTTTTCATCCTGACTTAACAAGTCTTCCATTGATCCAGGAGCAGAACCTTCCACTGAAGATGTCAGAGTACCACCACCATCACTGTGGTTGCCAGCTGTAATCTCTGGACTCAAAGACTGATAGCCAAAGAGTTTTTCAGAGTTGTCCAGCCTTTGTTCCAAAGAAAAGCCTAACGCATTTAGTCTGTCTTTTAACATTCGATTCTCATTCTTCAGCTGGTTGAGCTCTTCTCGGATGGCAGTGTTTTGTTCCTGTAGCTGTAGCAACGTAGACTCTACATCAGTTGGCTGATGGACAACACTGGCCTCTTTTTCTTCAGATTTTTCATCGCCTTCAAGTTGATCTTCGTTAAGTCCCAGCTGAGCACGCATATCCCTTAGTTCATTCCTCAGATGCAAGATTTCCACATCTTTAGTTTTTGCTAATGTCAAAAGATCATTCACCTTTGCTTCCAATGCAGCTTTGTCACTGATTTGATTGTCTGATTTGGACTTGCTCATTCGAATATCCGACTCTGGATTGGTGCGACTACGGGAGCGTTTTGCCAGTACCGTATCATTGGTCCCCTGTCCAGTCAAAGGTAGCTTTTTGCTCTGGCTTAAACGAGAACGATCGCGTATTCTTTCTCTAGAGGAGCTTGACTCTTTATTTCCAGATGAAGTGCTACGCTTAGTTGTGGAACTTGTACCTATATGTTTTTTGAAAGTTAGGAACATTAATTTAAAATACAGTATCTGTAATAGAAGACTCTGTATTTTGTATCAGCAATACAGTGGTTGATTTTCTGAATCACACTGGTAAACACATTTCATAAAATACATTCAGAGTAAACACTTATACAACCTTAATCATGAATCAGTGCAGTTATACTTTAATTGATACATGCTTTACCAATTGCTGTGCTTTACCAGTATTTTGAAAATGAGTTAGGCCTTAAAGTTTAACATTTGCAAGTTTCTTTTTTCCTGTCTTCAACAGCTTCCGATAAATTGTACAAAAACTGGAGCAGTGCTATTCCTGTAAGTTCAAATTTGTCTCTCTTTTTAGTAGATTTGAATGCAAGCTTTTAAGTGATGAATTGCATGTTATGATTCCGCAACATGAAAGTTTTTGTATTTTCATCTCATTTCATAAAGATGAGGACAGATTATTACTACTTTATTTCCAGATGCTTTACAGCCTGGCAAGCATTACTGAATCCAAAACATGGCAATGGAAGGCAAGACATATTTCCATCCATAGTGATAACACCCTAAATAATTTCATTTTCTGAACACTTTCTGAAAGCTCTCTTACTTTATTTCTATAAAGCAATACAGAATGTCCAAAATTTTGATGGCAAAAAGTGATCACATCTTAAAGATTTAGTGCTTGTGGCATGGATTTTATTTTTACTTTTAGACAAATTATATTATTTTAGGCAAATCTATGATTCTCTAGATTAACTGTATTATCTAGTTTTATATAGTAGTTACATAATCAGTACTGAAAAAAAATAAAAGGAACACCCTCCAAAAAGGCAATTACAATATTAAAAAACAGGAAAAGAGCACAGGAGGTGTTTGATTTGACCATGGCCTTACTGACCACTTCTTTAGGCAGCCTGGATCCTCAAGATATAATAGGAAAATAAAAAGCCACCCAACTACCATCTTTAAGGATCAATACATCCACTTACCTGCAGCAGTTTTGGGTTTATTTTCCAGATTGTTCATGGCTGTCCCTGAAGCGGAAGATGCTGTTGATACACAAGTGCTCTTCTTTGCCTTGACACCATTGGTCATTGTCACTCCACTGCCACCAGCCATCCCCGCTAAGAGGTCATCGTTACTCTTAGTCTGAAAGAAAGGGAAGAAGCAGCTTTAAGACAGCTGCCTGAGAAGTCTGCATAGCCAACATTTCTTCCATTAAAGATTCCATCAGTTTAAAAAGTACATATTTGACCAGCCATGTGTCTATGCAAGAATGTTGAAAAGTATAATCACACTGCACTGCGCAGAGTTGGTAAGTTGAAATTGAACTTCAACTCCTTACATATGATTGGCCATAGAAACTGAGTCTTCTCTCTCCCAGACAAAATTATTAATGCTTCAATACCAAGGAGAAGAAAAAAAATTAAAGAAAGCACAGTAATACGACACAGCGTAACACTTCTCAATTTTGACTGAAAGTTTGCTTAAGCATAAAAATGAACACAGTTCTTAGATAATTAAACCAGCAAATACTAGGAAGCTAGTATAGTGTCCTTCAATAGAATATGATCAAGCGTTCTCTGGTGGGCAAGCTCACAACAAAAAGATCAAACCAAACAACAATAAAAAAATCAATCCAACATTAATAAAATACCTTTTCTAGCTNCCACCCTCACCATATATCCTTGCCTTGTTTTCACACTCTTTACTAGGCACTCTCAGAGACAGGGTATTTTTTGATGGACTTTTTGTCTGACCTCGTATGATCATTCCTGAAACTACTGTTAGCCACAAAAGCTGCCTGGAATGTGACAAGGCAGTAAGCACAGGAGTCTCAAGAACTGGATTCCCAAATAGAGAACACATCTTCAGAAGAAAGCCACCTTTAGAAATAGTAAGTTCTTAAGTATTAATTGGCAGACTTTACAACTCTTTAAAATGCGATTTTTCAAATGGAGAAACAATCAAAATATGCTAAACATTCTTCCCATTACAAGGGCAAGAAAAATTAAAAGAAAACAGCTGTGTTAGCAGCATTCCTTGAGTAACTGTATTGTTCAGCTGGATATAACACATTTGAAGTCTCAGCCAGCATCCCAGCTAAAAAGTAGTGCTTGAGACTTAACCAGTTGCTTTAAATCATGACTTTCAAATTCTGCAGGTTTGTAACTTCTAGCTTCCATTGCATATTCATGTTAAAAACTATATGCCAGACATTACAATTCTATACATAAAGAATGAAGGTACACCTGCATAATTTAAAAAAAAGTTGCATCTCACTCCATTCTATATAGCTTCTTTTTGCGAGTGTGAATTTCAGAACAGATAGGAACACTGATCACGATATTATGGAAAGGGAATGGATGGGATTTGTGCCATCTCCAACAAGCAGCTGCAAAACAAAAGGAAGCTTGGGAAGAGTACATATTTGTTCTGCATGCAGTTCTTAGAAGTACAGATAATCTACAGAGAGAAACAGGTATTTGTAAGGGTAAAATCCTCTAGGACAAGAATGTTTTTACTGAATCATGTAGGAAATGGTATAGCCTTCTAAAAAGGTTTATAAAAGGCTGGAAGAAAACACATTACTCTGAGCCTCTAGTTTGATGCGCATCTAAGCTGGCTTTTCTGCTAGGAAAAAGCCACTGTTGTTCTATCCCGCTCTCCTCCATGCACTTACATACTGTGCCGTGTAAACTGAAGCCTTTTCAAAGGGCTCCTTCCTCCCAGGAGCCAGATCAGTTCCTTGATCTGCTATGTGACACAGCCATGCAAAACAGCAGATGCAATGTAAGTACCAACGGCAAAATAGAAATATTGGAGGGCTACAGAATCGACAAAGCCCAGATTACTTGTGCAGGGCAGAAAAGCTGAGCACAAACTACTACTGTATGACAATCCTCCGTTCACCTGTAATCTAATCAGATTTCATATCTAATCTAAACTAATTTTGTGGGTATGGAGGTAGAGGGGGAGGGAAACAACCCTGTGATGCAACTATTGCCTAAAACAAGGTATTACAAAAAGGCATAGAATAGTGATTTCCTATTTTGCTACTGAATCTGCCAATCAGTCGGCAAATGTGATAGTTCAAACAGACTATTAGCTGTCAGCATTTTTATCCCGTTGAAAGAGTGGGGAAATTAGATTAAGCTTTTAGACACTTATAGTACAAGTACATGTTATCAAGCCAAATAGGTCAAGACGTGACTCAGCTTGAAGAAAAAAAAAAAAACTACTAAGTAAAATACACACTGACATTAGTCATCTCCAGTCCTTGCTGAACAAAGGAATTTAAGACAGTCATTCTTCTGACTTACACATAAACTATTTCTAGCCTAGGTTGGAAGGCACTGCTTCCTCTGCAGCCAATTAGTAAACAGTTTCTCAAAACTGTAATGCTATACTCTTGGCAAAGAAAACTATTTAGCAAAACTTTGGAAAAATTACAAACCAGCAGCTCTCTTTTCTTAACGTTCCATAATGGCAACCATTCTTGACTTTAAAAAAAATCAAAGTACTTTCATAGCATATATATTTTAATGGAAGCAAAATCAATGTCGTATGTTTATTAAACAGCTTTTTCCTCAACAAAGAACAGTTTCTCCCATTTACTGAAAACAGTGCAATCCTGCTTAGCATTAAACCCCCTACATTAAAATATGAAGAAGTAGAAAATATCATAGAAATGCTCATCCAGACCTATTTTGATTTTCTATATGAAAAACCACTTTATAGTTATAAAATGTATATTCTGTTTCTCCCCACATCTTTCTTTCAGTGCAATGAAACTTGAATGATCACCTTTACAATTCATTTCATCTTAGTTTCTCAACATGTATATCCTATTTACTGCACCTCATTCAAATCCATTTTTATATATATATCTCTCATTATTCCTACCCGGGATTTTCTTTGATGCCTGCTGTTGCTGCATTTGAGTGCCTGAAACATCAAACTTCACAACAATCTGTAATTAAGTTATTGTATTTTGCAAACAGAATACTGAAGCCTAGACACATGAACACTGAAATCACATTCTAATTTTTAATATTCAAATGTTGGTGTCCAAGTCCTGGCTTTTCAGGGACACTGGATTTTGCAATTCATTTGTATGAAGTACAGCTGTCATTAATTACAGTTGTGAGTGTTAGCATGATCACAAGCTCATTAGCTAAAGAAGTAAAAAAATAATGATCTTAAAAATAAGAACACATTGTTATTTGCAGAGTATTTTTTGACAGATTAAAAACTAGAAGTGGCTGGCAGTTAACCTTCTGCTGCAATAATGTGTGTGGGGTGGTGGGGGTTGCTGAACATTTACAAAAGTCATGGGCAAAGTGGGAGGCAAAAACCTACAAAAAGTAACCTACAAAAAGGCATTCTGAAGCAGACCGACCGACCTCTGGAACAGTGTTCAGCTGTACAGAAGGGTGAGTCTCACAGTTTCTTCCTGTGCTCACTGTCCCCACACTTTGAAAACTCAATGAAAAAGGACAAATCCATGGAACAAGGCGTAGTGAAAGCAGCCCAGCCAAAGCTGAACACCAGCCAATGGTTATATCATGAAGGGGCTAAGAAAAAAAACCTTACTATAATTAGAAAGTAATTTTCAATTTCTCAGCATTATTACTGACTGAATTAAGATTTGTATAGTACTGTAACAGTGTATTTCTAGTCCTTAACAGTGGCTTTTCATTCAATATCCTACTCAACGGTTTCTGTATCTATATGCATACTTACTTTGAGGACTGAATAAATTAGTAAGCTGTTGCAACTAAAGTTCTTTAATGCTAGCTGTGGTTGGGGTCTTTTTGTCAAGGAATATTAAATGAAATTCATAATACACACAAAAATTCATCAAATCTAAGAGAAGATCCTACAAACACTATGGGGAAAACAATGTATCAAATGCTTCATCAACAAAATAAAATATAAAACTATATAAAAATTATTTTAAAATTAATACAACTTGTTATTGATACTTCTTTCAAGCCAGTAATTATAAACGTGATGTGCCAGTATCTGTAAGTCAAAAAAATACAAACAACTAACTTTGTTGTATAAGTATGGAACAATCGAAGAAGGTAAGAGTCCTCATTATTATTCAGTCACATAGTTGGCAAAACAGCAGCTTAACAAGTAAAAGACATCCAACTGTATGAGTAAGCCTGGCTGTAACACAGCACTGAGATAACTTAGTCATTTTCATTGTGCCTCAAACATACATTTGTCATAAATTCTAATCCTACACCCAAACATAGCCAGAAGTGTTACTAATAGAAGTAAAATTGTGAAAGCATACTGGGTCAAATTTCTTCAGTGTTAGATCATCCTCCTCCTTTATCTCACTGAGAGGTGTAACATAAACTCAGTAAGTAAACTACAGAGGACTTTTGTTTCCGTATTCTTTGAGAGAAGTGAGAGAGGTTTCTAAAAATACAAAATCAGTACTGTCAACAAGCATCAAAAGGTTAAAGTTAAGAAAACTGCAAGATACGTTGGGTGGCAGAGGAAAGGGGGAGCATCAGGAGAAAATCTAGCTGAAACCTGGCTTGCAAGCTCCTCAGCAAAAGTATTAACCATTCTTCTATAAAAGAAAAGCAAGAAGAAAAGAGAGAAAGGGAACACACCTTTTGACTTCACTAATCCTGCATAGCTACTACAGAGAGATCTTAACCCTTACCACTTCTTTAATCTTATGTCTTTATTTGTCAGTTATTTAAATGGCCTATCTGGCTTCCTGTAGGTGACAGTGGTTCAGGTCCCAGTTGCAGACACCAGCCCTTTTCCTTGTTCTGTTCATTTGCTCCAAGGCAGCAGCAGCAGTGCCACAGCTCTGCATACTGGACTGCAGAAAGGCAAAAGGAGGTGGGTCCAGCCACGTGTCCGTGCCAGGAGAGGGAGGCAGACCAGGCTCATACCGTCTGTCCAACCCAGACGTGTTCGCTCCCAGGTGAAAGCTCCACACCAGCACACCTCAGTATGTCTTATTTTTCTTGGTTGTTGAAAACCATAGGCTCCTAAATCTACTGCCCCTTTTTGCTAATATAAGAGAAAACCTCTACCTTTGAACTTGTTCTAGGAGCAAGAATCAACTTGTGAAAATTCAGCTCAAGCAGTACTTCACGCAAAGCAAAGGCCAAAACAGCTAGAAGAATGCAGCTGCACTGACCTGACACAGATCACTGATATCAAAAAGTTTCTCATGTTGGATACCTCATTAGTTCTTTTTTCAGAATTCGTAAATAACTCTTATCAAATCCCGTTAGTCACTGACACACCATTCAAGCATAACACATGACACTATTAATAACATTCATCAGAATGCAACTTCCACTCTGCTCCTTTTGCAGAATAGCCAAGTTCTGCAAAGTATATTGCTTTCCATCACATTACACATGGCAATACGAAAAATACAGCATGAATGCCACACAAGGTCCTATTACCCCGGCCAGTGCTGTGTAACTACCCAGATTCCCTTCAGTTACCCATAAGACAAACCTCTAATCTCAGCTGCATTGAAGACATGCCTTAAAATTCTACTCTTTTTAAAGCTTTATTGTAAAAAATACAAATAATCAGAACATTCTATTAGTTATTACCTTCAAAAGAGATGCTGATGTCCCGGTTTTGGAGAGTTTTGTTACTGCAGACACTGAGGAGCCGTTTTCTGGTTTGGCTTTTTCAGTTGTTTGAGTTTTATTTACTCCAGGCACTTTGGGCACTGAGCCAACACTCCTGCTTGCTTTCTTCATTCTGGGCTGTCTGTTTATGATGCATTTACAAACAAATCTACAAGCAGAAAGAAAGAAATTTTAAAAATAAAATACAAATGAAAAGCAATGCCTTTTTTTATAATGCTCTATTTAAGAACAGAAGTCCAGAATAGCAGTTAAAGACCACAAATTACAGCCAAACAGAATGCATGTGACTGACCAATGTTTTTTGCTTTTTTCAAAAAGGAATTTTTACCAAGAACTAAGCGCTTCCTACAGCTCCACTCCAAATCACGATTTCATTTTTTTTTTTCAGTTCTCTTTCCACAAACGGCACTGAACTGAGGATATTTTATAATTGACCCATGTTGCCGAGTTCTTTCATTAGCCAGTAAAAGAAAGTATTAGGGCAGCAATGTTCCTTATTTCTGACTGTGGGAAGGAAAGTATCGTGGGAGTATTCAGGCAACAGCCTGACTACCAACAACACTGGATCTCGGAAAAGATTACCACCAGCTTGGTAACTAAAGTACTGAGAGAGTAACAGCTGTTGTAGAGAAAAAAGTATTTTATAAAAATTAAAAGAAGCTGAAAAATTCAGATTCCCTGAAAGCATTTATTATTAAAAATCATGTTAATAAACACATGGGATTTTACAAAACTTAATACTAGTCATATGGTTATGAGGATTATCTCCAAGAAGAAACCAGAAGTAACCCACTGTGTTCCACGGTCTGCAGTCAGGATACTTCGGCATCTTTACCTTGCCTTCAAGTTTTCTCAAACAGCAGACAACTGTCAATACTGTCATTCCAACTATGAGCAAATAAACAAAACCCCAGAAAACAAAGCTGACTTTACTCAAACCAGGAGCAGCTGCAGCAGACCTGAACACAGCAGTTATCACAAGAACTGCTAATTCTGGAAGCCAACCTAAGAAAGGATAGTCTGGCCAACTGCCATAACTTGAAGCATGGACTGCCAGAAGGACTAGTCACATCAGGACCTTCTTCCCTCTTCCATGGGTGGGATAGTCAGCAGCTGTTTTCTTCGTCTCCCGAGTCAGAAGACATAGGATGAAAGATTAAGAGGAGGAAACTTCCACTCCCCCTTCAGTCTTAGAGATTCTGGGTGGAAGTAAGCAATCAGGTTTATCAGAGTCCAATATCCTGTGGCTGATTAGAAACATGAAACACATCTAGTTGTTTCCATCTCTTAAAAAGTGAAGCATTTCAAAGGAACAAAAAGCAGACTGATGACTGAGTGCATGACATGTGCTACACAAAATCACAGTGATCAGGAGTACTAATTCATTTCAGCTAACAAAATTAATGCCATACACTAACACACACTCCTTCCTCCCCATCGGCACCTCAGCTGCACACAAGTATATTTCAAGTCTGACTTTTATCAAAGTCAGTAAAACTCCAGGAGTTTTGCACCCTCAGACCCCTAAGTGCTGTTAACAGAAGCAACTGGAAGTTTCACTTTAAGACACCGAAAATATTTGTTTATAGCTTCCAGATTCCCTTTAGTTCTGAAAGCTGGCATGAACAGACACAGAAAACTTTGTTTGCTATTGCAGTTTCATCATCAGAATGTCAAAAATGCACCGGTCCTGCCATACGGCTACTAGTAATCAGAACGCCTTCACAGAAGATTAAATAACTGAGAGATAATTTGAACTGAGACACTCCTAAGAAAACCAAAACCCAAACCAGAAAAGCCCCATGAAGGTGGTATGTTTGCTATACACACGTAATTTTAAGTGGTACAACTGCCTACTAGATTCCAGAACCAGATGCTAATATTTACAGGTAGGACCAAGTTACCACACTTACATTTCTTGCCTTTTTCATGTTCATGAGTTGAACACTTACTTGTGCTTTTGATCTTATTCAACTGAAAACTAAAACTGAAAAGACCAAAGAGGACAGAGGTGTTTAGTAAAACTGGTATCATTACTGCTGAATGATATTTTGATGTTCCACAGACTACATGAAAAAAGTTGCCCATAGCATGCTTGAGAAACAATCAAACGATTTTGCAGTGCACAGCCTGTTGTGAAGCTGACTGCATTTAAAAAATTACCTCAAAGAAAAAAACTACACTCTCGCAACAAATCCAGTAAATCAGAACCATAGCTTTTTGACAGCTCACAGAGCTAGAAAACCAGTGCTATAACGAAGGTTAGGGTACTGGCAACGATACGACTATCATACATTTGGGCAGAGCTTGACTACCTAGTCTGGCAATTTAGACAAAGCAGTAGCTCCAGCTGCCCTGCAGACATCCAGCAATGGCCATCTGCAATAGACATTTATCAAGTCTACAGAGCACATTCTTCAAGTCTGACACACCTTACAACATGTCAGATACACATTGCACATATGATCTTTGCATGCACAGTAAAAGATCAATACGTTTGGGATCTGCTTATTATAGCAGGTAATACAGTAACATAACCCACTGGATGTATAATCTCAGAAAGAAATACAGGCTAACACTAGCTTTTACAGTACAAACCATTTATACTCTTAAGAATATATCACAGAGGCCATCAGTGACAAAAGACTGCGTGAAGCCAAGAGATTCTCATCCATAGTGGATTTTCAAAAAAATGCATGTTTTAGAAGTGTTCCTGAAAACATGCAACAGTATTTGCTTCAAGAACAGCAACTGCATAGCAAAGTGATGTAAATAAGCAAAACTAAACAAAGTAACTAAGTATAATCCTCATGTTTCATCACAGCATTACTTTAAAATATCCATAAATTTGACACTGAAAAACACTATTTGTGATTTACTGAAACTCAAAGGTAGAAACTTCAAAGATACTTCGAGGACAGGGAGGGTTAGGTACTGCTGTTCCTGTTTTTCTTCCAGACAAACTAAGCTCTAGTAGTTACTTTCTTACTGAAAGAAGATTGTGTAATTATAGTTTAAAAACTGAGAAAAAGATACAAATGAGTCCAACAACTTAAAATAAGGACAAGACATTCATTAGCATTACAGATTCTAAAAGCAGCTGCTCACTCAGGCTCCTAACGTGAATTTATGACCTCTTAGTGCCAATTTCTCCCCTCTCGCCTTCTCCAGGAAGGAAAAAGAGGATGGGGTTTCAACATTGAAAGCAGAAGACATCAATATTGTTGAACTGTAAGTGGAAAAAGCGCTACTTCACCCAGCTTCTCAAAAGGCAGATATCACAGATAAAGACTACCTTTATGCTTCTAAAGAAGAACACCACATTCCTTAGGAAGACACAGTATTAGGAACCAACAATAGATTTGTCTCTGCCCAACACTAAATTTTAAAACAATAAATAAAATGCTCACTAGCCAAATGAAGCTTTCTGAAGATTAACACACAACACTAATAATTCAAATGAGAGCTAAAATATTATTTCGCTATTGTTTTAAAAAGAAAATACTGCATATAGAACTGCAGTTTATATTTTGCCCTAGGGAGAAAGAAGGAATTACTGAAGACTTCCTTTCCCTTTACACACAATTCCTCCCACCTCAAAGAAAGAAGAAAAAAAAAGGGGGGTGTGGGGGGGTGTGGGGAAGAATGAAGTAGAAGCTTAACACTAAAAAGTTCCAGTGGAATTAAGAGTTGTAACTCCATGAGACAGTCAAGAGAGAATTTTGGAGGTCTCTCACATCACACTACTAGACAAAATACTTATCTATCAACAGACACAAGACGTTACTGGAAAATATTTGATTAATGCTACCACTACAGTATCAATTATAAAATTAATCAGGATGGAAAAAAGCCAAAACAAGCCCAAAATATCAGATAGAAAGACTGCATTCCTAAACTCAAATGTAACTATTCGCTCTAACCTGTATCCTTTCCCAGACGTCTCTCTTTCCACAGCACACATAGTACAGGAAACAAAAGGGAATCTTTTTCAGGAGCGTGCTCTCCTTGCTCTGGTGGAGGCATGTGAAACCAGTCCTGCGTTTTATACCAACTGCAAATACAACTCCATAAATAATAATTTAAAAGTGTTTTGCCCAATAGCATGGCTCTGCTCTTTACTGTAAACTGATATGATACATCCACCCAGCCAACATGAAATGCTTTCAGGGTTACTCTTACGTACTCTTTAGAAACCTGAAAACTGAAGAGGGGCGGGGAGGGGTATGATTTCTTACTGTGATTATTTTAATCTCATCCATTATTTACTATGCTTATTTATGCTAATATTGCTGTCACAAAAGTAAGGCTCAGTTACAAGAGTACAAAAAATAGTTTCTCATGCCAGTAAGGTGAGAGAGGATTAAGCAGCAAAGAAGGTATTAGCCTTTTGCCTTTGGCTGAAAATACAAAGTATCAAGAGGTGTTAAGCAGTTTTATCTACTAAAAATGTGAATTATTAAGAAAATGATAAATAATCTTAGAGTTATCTTTTAAGAGTTTCAGAAAAATAGCAATAACTGATCCCTCAAATTTGAGGATACTGAACATTTTTGAAACATCAAATACACCAAATACAGAGGAAAATAGAAATATTCACATCTAAGAGCAATGGAGTCAGTACAGTTTCACTCTCTATTTGTACAAGTTCTTTGGTTTTGATATATTTAGGCTGACAACTTTTGCCCAAATAATTAGGGAGTGACATTTCTAGGTCACTTACAGAGTCCCAAAAGGCAGAACAGTGAAGAAAAGATTATGAAATACAGCCTCTTCAACCCTCCGCAAAACACAGATTCAGAACTTCCCCAAGTCTCTGCGGGCAAGACAGCATAGTCACCCACAACTTAACGCCTGGGATATGAAATAAGCTACATACTAAGCAACAGAGTTCTCTACATTTATAATGCCCATAGCTCAAACTTCCAGCCTGCAAGCTGCACAAGCACTCTAAAATGATGTCTCTTGCTCAATAATTCCAAAAACATAATCCATTAACCACTGGATTCCAGAAGCCCGGAGAAAGCAGTGCATTTGCTTTATTGCGTAAGATCAAGGCATCAGTTTTAGTGACTTGAAAGTTTGCTGATGCTAGACGGTTATTTAAGATACCAAGGATAACGGGAAACTGCATGGAATCACAGAAGACCCTTATGAGACTAACTGGGCAATAAAAACAACAAATAAAACTAAATGTAGGTAAACACAAGGCAATCTATCTCTTGGGGAAAAGCAACCTCAGCTTCATATATAAATGTGCTCTCAGCTCATCAATGTTGCTCAGCAAGACTTCAGTGTTTTGATTCAAAGCTTCATTAAACTGTCGGTACAGTGTTTGGGATAAGGCAAAAAAAGCAAAGCAATTCCAGGAATTATTAAAGAAAGGAAGAGAAAACAAACCATAAAACACAAATATCGCACTCAACAAATCAATTTTTTGATTTTTGATCACCCACACTTAATTGGTATGTGCAGTTCTGGTCTCTCAACCTCAGAAAGAGGATTTCTTACCAGACCTGAAAAAGATTCAGCAAGGGGCAAAAATAAGATCAAAGGTATATAATAGCTCCCATGAGACAGCTCACAGGGAACATGACAAAAGCCTATCAAATCTTGAATGGCATTGAGAAGGCAGACTGGGACTGGCTGTTAGTCATCCCTTCCAGTACTAAAATTAAGGACCAACAAAAGAAGTTAGAGCCAGGTTCAAAATAAGAAAAATGAGCCATAATTTTATTGCAGATTGAAAGAATGCTGTGGCTGCATGAAGCACAAGCGGAAGGGGAGACTGGACATGCACAAGGTAGAGAAATTCCCTAATGGATGCTAAATAGCTGAGCACAAAGAGCTCAGAAACCCCCCTGAGCCAAAAATAATTGCAGGATGGGAACGTAGTCAGGGCAGGAGGGAAGAGTTCGGTTTTGGTTTTTTTTCCTGAGGCATCTGCTCACAGCCACGGCTGGACCCAAAGCACCAGGTGGGATGGATCGCTGCTCCAGTCAGGGCAGTGTCTGCTACGTTCTTATGCCGTGAGGAAAATACACAGATGTCAATGATTTATGGGTGCTGCAATTTTGGACCAATTGCTGCAGGTAGTTATTTAGAGAGGGAAGCCTTTCCTATTACTTTCTATCTTAAAAATTCAAAACGGCCTTTACAGTTTTCCATTACAAGTTGTGGAAGTACAAAAATAGGAATTCTACCTTTAAGTTACATTACCCATCCACTGTTTTCAAGCCACATTTGCTGTTGTTACTTCTCTTTTAAACAGAAGGGAGGAAAGACCAGAGCTTTGGGCAAGAACTGGCTCTTATACACCTAAATTTCTCTGCTCCTTCTTTGGAGAAAACTTCAGAGCTGTAACTGCTGTGAGCAATATGTAACCGTTGCAATACTTCACATTCCAGACAAGTGACAGGAACATTTACAGAAGAACTCCTAAACTTACCAACTGTGCTCTAAAAGCCTTTTCATAACAAAATTAAATAATGTAGTCTTGTTTTCAAGCTCCTACTTTAAACAACTGCTGTTTCAAACCACTGCTGAGGAAAGAAAAAACAACTGTTCATCAACTAAATCCAACTGATTCTTCCTAGTGTGGGGAATCTGTTTCACGAGGAAGGGAGCACTGTGCACAACCTGGTCTCAGCACTAACTTCTACACTGACTGCACCTTCAGAAGCTTTTCTTTTTGAATTACGGTTTTGGAAACCAGAACAAAAGAGCAGGTAAATCTATACCTTATTGGTATCCATCCTAGAGCCGACTAAAAAAAATATTCTAAGTGGACCAAGTACCCTGTAGCACGCCCAGTAACCAGGGCTGCTCAGACTATAGATGAGAATACCATCCACATTACTATTCTATAGGTTTTGTTTCACTGGTGTTGGTAATACACGTAACGAAAAATAACCTTATATCTGAAGGCAGTCTGTGTGTCCCTTGAAGTGCAAGCTGAGACAAACCTCAACCAGCAGAACATGATAAAGGAAACAGAAGAGGGAATAGAGTATGTAGAATATTCGTATGATAAACATGGAGGGACACTAAAAGCTGGTTTTGGCTACATTGCCATTTTTCACTCCTTTTGGTAAATTTCACAGTCACATCCAAATTTTAAGCTGTGCACTAACAGCTGATGTAATATATACCGATTTCCTGGATAGTAATTGCACCTCTACGTCAGAATTTAAAGGCTTAAACAAACTTAGCAGAAATCTCAACCTTCTCTGTAAACCCCTCAGGTTAATAGTCCAATAAAATAGAACCAACTCTTATTTTGGCACTGTAGGTTTTCTGGGGGAAAAAGAAAAATTAACACAATAAATCTCCCAAAGGACTGGCTAGCTTTAACTATAAAAGCAGCTAGTCTAAAAAGTGATACTTGGTCATTTAACCACGTTAACTGAAAGCGTCCTTATCTATTATCATTCCCAGCATGCCCTAAAGTAAGTGTTATTACAAAAATCAATAACCCTCCAGTTACAAAAGTGTATTTAGTGTCATATAACCCTAAATAGATACCGTATTCCTTAACCAACAATCAGCTTCCCCTGCACACACGGAAATTTTCCTTGCACTGCCAGGGAAGTACTTTCAAAACCAGCAATGTACAATTTTAAGACCAGGGAATTTGGCAGAATAGCACAACAAAAGGTGCACAACTAACACAACAGCTTGCTTTTGTTTCAAACTGACTAGCTCAGTAGATAACATTTCATTGCAATGTACTCTGTCTCTAGCACAGCTGATCCCAAAAGTGCCAGCTAGAGTAGGTGACCAGTGGTGACGCCTCCTTTTTGTCCATTCAAAATGTTGTCAGCTGAACTCTTGGATCAACAACGGCAGCAAAGGCTTCTGCAGCATGAAGTTCACAGGTAGAAGAAAGGCAGCCAGTAGTCGAGCTCCCGTCAGAAAAAGGGGAACAGAGAAAGGACGTGCAACATGCTATTTCAGGAGCTAGACCAGCGGCTCCCAGCACAAGTATGTTGCGGGTAAAACCTGTGAGATAAGTGAATAATTTCGACCAGGTCCCGTGTTTGTCCAAAACACTCCGTCAGCTCTTCAGTTCGTGCAAAACCCAAAAACCCCAACTCCTGTTTCCAGTGTGGTTACAATGACAAACCTGTTCTTACCAGCTGTTGACTAATGTATTCTCAACTCAAGGACTTTCTATTGCCTGGATTTCTGGAACTGGGAGGTGACTGGGTGCTCACTATGTCCACTTTACCACCGACCTGGTCTGGCAACATTCCTGAAGGCATTGCACCAAAAAAAAAAAAGAAAAAAAAAAAGGTAGAGAACAGGAGAAGCATACACAGATACATCACGCAAGGACCTTCCCAGCCCCAAAGTGCTTACAGCTCTGGGATTCCCAGCCCCAGAAGGACCATCCTGGTCTCAGCTGGACCAGGGGAATGACCCATCCACAAGCCAGCCTTGCTAAGGCTGGGGGAGGGAAGTGAGTGCTGGGGATTGCTTAAGCTAGTCACGAAAATAGTTTAATTGTACCCTGCCACCGAAAGAGGCAGTCCCACCCCTTCCTCAGTCCTATCCCTTCTTTCAATTCTAGAGATCATAGCTCATTTTTTGATGAGTTGGTCTTTCAGTCAGATCAGGGCTGATCTGACTCACCTTATAATTGCTAGATACTATGCAAAGGAAGCAGCGGGACTGGGAACAAGAAGAAAGGCTCACCCTTTCAGAGACGGTATAGCCCCAAATTTGTTTTAATTCAGTCTCAGGCTGTTGGACACCCAGCAACAGCCCTGATTTAAATGAACCAATCGCTGCCCAAGCACCACCACTTTCCAAGCCACACTATTCTGTGGAGCCACGTGGTAAGCTAGATGAGGAACCGGATAACTGTGTTATTTTTAAGCAATCAACACAAGACAAACCAGGGCACTCAGACCACCACAGAGGGTCTGAAGATTGGCTATCTGTTGGTTGGAATTCTGTGCTCTGAACCACATCTTCCTTCACCTCCAAGATCTGTTGGCAGCACACTCATTACTCAGTTTAAAATCCTTCAGGCTTGGCAGACAGAGAAGAGACAGAACTGCATGCAAATCTTTCCTAAATACCCTGGTATCACTAGGGGAAGAGCACTTACCTACCCCAGTGTGGAAGCGGAAGGACATACATTTGAGTCACATAGGAGAAAAGCCTTTGGCACAGGATGGAGAGGCCCCCATCTGCAGCCACTATTTTTTTTTTTCCTCCCCCAGGAAAAAGGATAAGATACTGTTTCTCTTCCACCTTTTTATTCCAAGCCTTCCAGAAAAGGATGAATCACTAACCAGTTTACGGAGTCCCTGTTTCCTTGGACAGTTTGGTTGTTGGAGCAATGCAGGACTCTACATGGGGACGGAGCCTGGGAAAGCACTAAAAGCCCAGGACCAGTACGGCATCCCTACCTGATGTGACTGCTGTTGTGCTGATATCACCGTTGTATGCCAAGTGCCTAATACTTTAGCACTTTCTGTTGTGAAATACTTTTATGGTATTTCTTTGAGAAGCTCCTATACCTCCAGGTTTCGTGGCGAGTCTTTGATGTTGAAGATGCTGAAGACCTTAGAACAGTTTTCCCATACCCTCCAGAAAAATGTAGTCTTTCTACTAAAAAAGGCTATACTGAAGTCTTTGTAGTTATTTTTTTCCTCCAAGTATCCTTTACTTACAACATTAACATCCAAAAGTTATAGACTTAATGGAATTTTACAGGTGTGTATCAGAAACATTTTCAGAAAACTGTCAAGAAGTTCTTATAATGCATATTTGGATAATTTTACGTTTTTAGTATAGGAAATTTACTTCTGAACATGAAATACAAGTAGACTGAAATCTCATGTGCACACCTGGAACTATATTATTTAACATTTTAAAAATATTATTCCTGAGTGACCTTTCATAAACAAAATTTATACTCTTTACCAAGAATTTGACAGTGTTGGGTATCTTTCAATCAGATACATATAGTTAAAATGCAGAAAGAAATAGGTACAAAGCCTAGAATATCAGCATATGGAAGATCAAACCTTAAAAGCATAATATAGAGTTTAGGAGCACGTGGTATAACCAGCAGTGTTGGTTTCTTTGTGATGACTGATGTACAAATACAAATCAATTCCTGCCATTAATGACAAGCTTTTAGGGCTGAAAATACTGATAACTTTACATAAGCGGGAAACAAAAGGAAGTTAGGAGAATCACCCAAGATATATAAAAAGGTAGCGGTCCAAAGATATGGGACCACGCCCCCATATTCTGAGTCAACAAGAACAAAGGGCTGGCGGCACTGTGGAATGGCGCAAGCCACAGGGACCTCCAGCAGCTTCACTCTCCCTTCCATTAGCCTTAGTGTGTTACTTACAGTACTGACTGCATCTGGAAGAAGAAAAAGACCAATGACCACAGCAGTGAAGAAAGGGGGATAGGCCATCCTTGAAAATCCATAATGCTCACTTAATTAAGCAGATTTATATTGGTAAAGTATGTTATCTACTATGAAGCAAGGATACTTCACTATTAAATCAGGACTCTGGGTTCGATTCCTACACCTGCCCATTTTCCTCTGCGGCTTTGAGACAACCAGCTCCTTGTGCCTGAGCTTGGTTGTAAATCACAGTAACATCTATCATAGCAAACTATCAAAACCTTTGGGGAATGGCATAACATCACCCTTAAAGTTTGTTTCCAAGTCATAGGGATACCCATACTTACAGGTTGAGGAAACCCTCTCCTGTAGTTTTGTATAAGGCTAGAAAGAAGAATAGCAACGGTTGTGGGAGGGGGAAGTTTATAACAGAAAGTGTTCATTTTAACATCTTAATTCTTGATGAAAAGTTCTCAGTTAAACCCAGTGATAGTGCCACATTCAAGGACGTATCTCACATTTACAAATCTTAAGTCAAGAATAATTTGATGACAACAACTTCCAGCAGCCGTATCTATTTAGGAAGTTCATCGTTTCCAGAAGAGACATGTAACTGTCCATTTGATGTAAATGAGTGCAGATAAAAAGTAGCCTCGCCTGATTCTGTCATTGCAAGGAAAGAAAGATCTTTTTTTGTCACAGAAAAAAAATAAAAGCAAACCTAGAACTTCAAGTGAACAGAATTACTTGGTCAGATTTGTGGTAGGAATCATGTCTATAATGAACAGTTTTAATTTTTTTTTCTTTTCCTCCAGAAAAGACCTTCAGGAACTCAAAGGAAATATTTGCCGTTAACTATTTACAGTGCTGGTTACTTCTTAAGGAAAAGCAAACTGAAACAGAGAACACCTTTTCTTGCAAAGAAAGTTAGATTTTTAACTGTGCAACAGATGCTACTTTAAATGCATACCCATTATGAAACCTCAGTGTCATTTAGCTTGCTAAATAAAAGAAACTTTAAGCTCAGTACAACTAGGCAACTCAGTAAAAAGTAAAAAAAAGAAAAAAAAATCCTATGGCCAGAGAAAGTCAAGCTCTAATGGATCATTTTTGTAAACCCATCCGTGTCAGTTAAGACTTGTCAATATGAAGACTGCCAACGTCTTAGCAATGAACAGTGAAATATGTCGAAGGAGCCTCTCCAGCACCAACCCTCACAGAACAACGAAATTCTGTAGCCGAAGTTTCACGAAGGCTCCATCTGCCAAAACCACTGTGTGCTTTTAATTAAGAAGGGATATAGAAATGTACTAAGAAGAACACAGAAAGTTTCAAGGAGTGTTAAGAATGCCAGCCTCTTGGTCAAGCTTTCCACCCACCCCCCCAAAGATATCTCCCATAGGAAATGATCATTCACTGCACGTACCTGTGCAGAACACATATCCTACACTGGCTAAATGACCATTACCTTCAGGCTGATGTCATCAAATACATCACTCAAGCACTTCAATACTACCTTTATTCTTTTTTAATACCATTTAAACACTAGATGTCAGATGCTCAGTTCATTTTCCTGAATAAAACTGCATATATACTAGTTAGTTGGAAGCGATCATTAGCTTGGCTTCATTCTGGCAAATAGTCCTGGAAAATAAAATTAACTGAGGATCGTGCAAGTCTTACCTTTCATACATGTCAAACCAAGTCTTGAAGTAAGTAAAAATGAGTTCTTTTCTCTCTTAAAAGTTTTGCTTAGGTGGCTTTACAACCCTTTAATAGGTAACAAATGGCTAGATCTAAATTATGATTTTTTTTTTTTTTTTTTTTAGCACTGAAACCTTGCAGATAGTTCCCCTTTAAAAAAAAGTCTCCTTTTACCTAACTTCATGATTTATTCTTGTACTACTCTTCTGTAATTTGGGAAGCTGCTAGTCCTGCCACTTATTTGCAACACGGTGTCAGTTCTTTGCAAAATTAAGGTATCCTGACACATTTACTTAGAAAGATGAAGATCAAAAGTTGTAGTGCCTTTACAGCAAAGAAAAAGTCCTCTTTCCCAAAGAAAATCATGCATGTGTGTGTGAAAACTCTAATGATGAATTATTTATACGTTAAAAGATAGTATCCTATGATTACTTGCAGGCTGCATTAAACTGTTAAGTGCTCCAAATGGTGGCTTCTCTGATCATTTCAGTTGGAATAAGCTCAAAAGAACAAGTAATATGTTCCTTGTGACTAGTCACTTAAGGCTATGATTAAGTATAAAACTCAGCTTCTAACACCCGTTTTTTTCCTCCCTTTTTCAGTATAAAGACTAAAAAGAAGATTAAATGGGGTGATTTTTGAAGGCAGGAAGTACAAGCATAACATTTCTCATGCTGCTTTTCCCACTGAGCAACAGAGATCCAGTCACATAAATAGCATTATACACTTCTAGAACTGGATCCTAGTTGGCAAGACAGGCTCCAATGTTGCAAGATCAGCGCAAGAAAAAAGAACTTCTAAAGTATGTTAGTGAAAGATCTCTTAAGGAGTTTCCATCGCATGCCTCCACCTTCTGAGAATATATTTTCTTCTTTCATAGTAACAGTAAAGCAAAAATGGCACAAACTTATTTCCCTTCACCATGTTACTTGTAAGTATATGTTTATTCATACCTAAACGTTAACGGTACATCACCTCATCTATTCTGTACAAGGAAATCTCTGTAGCATAAAAATAGCTATCTGAACATGCACTTAGACAGAAACTTCGAAAACTCATTGGCTACACCTTACACTAGCAACTAACACAGGCCAGAGATTGTTCTCCAGTCCGGAGGCAAACCCGCACTGCTTGATTTGTGACTATACAGCCAAAATCGCTTTCCCCTCTCCCCCATCCAGAAAAGGGCAGCCATGTCCCATGTCTGTTTGGAGAAGTCCTGGCATTTGCCCCCTTTGAATGGTGCCCAGGTATGGCTAAGGAAAATGTTAGGTGGCCCTAGATAAGCCGTGCTAGTGACCACGCTGACAACTTACTAGTGTGAACGATAACGTGCCAGACCTCAGCCTAACACCCAAGTTTTGTCTTTGACTTGCTACTACGGACACACTCTCCATTTAAGGGAAACCTTCACTCAAGCCTCTCCTCAGGTCTGATGCAGAAGACACCTTTGGTAGCATGCCTGGAAGGCCACAGGTATCACACTACTGCCTTAGAACATGGAGGGAAAGGGAAAATACCGCAGAGCTGGTAAGCTGCAAAACACAGTAAAAAGTACAGTCCATGAGAACTGGAAATCCCTGTGCAGAGCTTTGCCCACTGTGACGTTCCACCATCATCAAATTTTAATAAAACAGTCCTTTATACTGCTAAAGCGAGAACACAGATCTTTATTAATGATCACACCAAAACTCATGTCAACAAACAGCTCTTTGACTTGAGCAGATAAAAGAACTGGGAAATGTAGACTGCAGTGTTTATCTAGATGGCACTGTATTTGACAGAAATGGTACAGTAAGTTAAAAAGATTTGAGATGTTTTGGTCCCCACAATTACGTACTGTATTCAATAAAGAAAGAAAAATAGACATGGATCTTCAGACACACAAAAACATCTGAAAAATCAAGTTTGCTTTTCTCTTATTTCACACAGTCTTCCAGCCTAGAATCTGATTTTTCCATTAACTGAAAATTAAGTGGCAGTGTTACAAGGAACAAGAGACTACTCCCATCTCGTTTCTCAATTTTAATCTCAGACTGTTTACAATGACCTGCTCTCTTCATTTTTGTTATCTACTACCTAACAACAATCCAATAGGCTGGAGTGGGGAGGAGAAATTGTACTTCTGAGCTACTGCAGAACTATATTATGATCCACATAGTGTTAAAAGCAGCCACCAGCTTTAGTTTGCCCACATTTCAGCAGCCAAAGTCCATATCATTAATTAAGCAGGAAGCAGCAACAGAAGGTTTATGTTTGCTTTTGGGGTGAGCAGAGCTCGCACAGACTACGTCCTTCGACGCAACCTATGGCTCTTCAGAACGCTTTTCACCCACTGGAACCATTTATAAGACAAATTTTCTGCTACAAAGGAGTGATGTTTTCCAGATCCTAGCACAGACAGACACTTCATGCAATCACAGACGGTGAGATGCTGTTGTGGAGGGAAGCAAGCAGTTTGCTGAGCATCAGCACTGCGTCGTTTTTCTCTCTGAGGACACAGAGTACAGAAGAGTCTTAGAACAAGCTGGCGACTCTCTGATTTTGGCCCAGCTATAGGAACCTGCTTTCCTCCATCCCTGGCACCACCAGGGCGTGTAAGGCTTGCAAGAGGGAATACCGCGAAGCGCAGGAAGGCAGACAGCGGGCACAAAACTGGGACTTGTGGGATCTTTCAGACATAAAAATGCAGAAAAACGGCACTCCAGACAAACGCGCTCCCCACCGCACCAACACCTGGCTACGAAGGTGCCGAAGCGCAGGCTCGCTACCTATCCCCTCAGAGAGCTCCCACACGCACCGCCACCCTCCCTCTCCGCAGAAACAAGCCAGTAGCGTGAAACAAATGGTTTCACCGCGGGATGCAAAGGCGGGCAAACCCGAGCTTGCCCCGCTAGCCGGGAACCGCGGAGCCCTCCGTTACCTCACCGCCTCCCAGCCCGACGGGCGAGCCGGCCTCCCCC